>JAAEAF010003540.1:0-108673 GCA_011037195.1 Triatoma infestans
GATAACGACTTTTTCTCGGAAACTTAAGATAGCTAGAAAAAAACTGAAAAATACGTGTCCCCGTAGTTTTTTTTTAGAAATCCAAATTTAATTTGTAAATTTGTTTTGGTGCTTCGAGAAGCGAGATACAGGCACCAACTTCATTTTTCCAAATGAGGAGGTGTGGTTTTTATTTAAGAAATAGATTCCTCTATTTTTTGTAAGAAAAATTTACTTGAACGGTTTTTTCTTTGAGCGATATTTTACAAGTTATGAATGAAAACATGATTGCTATAAGAAATTTCAAAATGATATTATAACGGTTTTTTTTATTGAATAAGAAGAAAAGTACTATTTTATTATAAATTTTACTCCTCATTAATTACAGATCTTGCTCGAACTAGCCTCCTCCAATTGAGATGTACGTATTTCTATGGTCGTAAGGTACAATTGGCAGGAAAAAGCATATACGTGTATACATCTCTAATGGTGGGGGCCAGTTCGAGCAAGATCTGTAATTAATGAGGGGTAAAATTTATAATAAAATAGTGTAATTTTCTTCTTATTCAATCAAAAAACCGTTATAATATTATCATTTTGAAATTTCTTATTAGAATCATGTTTTCCATTCATAACTTGTAAAATATCGCTCAAAGAAAAAAACCGTTCAAGTAAATTTTTCTTACAAAAAATAGAGGAATCTATTTCTTAAATAAAAACCACACCTCCACATTTGAAAAAATGAAGTTGGTGCATGTATCTCGCTTCTGGAAGCACCAAAACAAATTTGCAAATTAAATTTGGATTTCTAACAAAAAAACTACGGGGAACGTATTTTTTAGTTTTTTTCTAACTTTCTTAGTTTCCGTTAAAAAGTCGTTATCCATATACCTTGGGACACCCTGTATAATGCTTTCAGCAGCGTCTCCAATCAATCACCAACAGAACTTGTAAGGGTCATCTTAATTTCTTATAGTTCCCGTTATAACGTCACAGTTCCCTCCTCAAGAACTCTTTAAAATCTTGTTTTTCTTTTACTATGAAAAATATTTGAATAAAATGAGAAAATAGAAACTTTGTACTGGTTTCCATACGCTAGTTATCACTTCATTTGCTAAACAGTTTTTTATTGAAATGAGTGGTTTTCAGTGATGCACCCCAAACTGAATATCAACTTTTAGCTTCCTGCATTTTTTGTTTCTGAGATATTTCCGCCAACATACATCCGCTTTCATTAGTATATTTTGTCCACCATCAGAATAGAAACGAATTCTTCATATCAAAAATATTTCTATTCTGATGACGAGCATTATATATTGTTGAAAGTTTAAAAAAAAAAAGTATTTATTTAACAACTGATAAAAATATGACTTTAACACATTCGAGTTTAGAGTTTGAACGCGCACGAGCCAGCGAGTGAGTCAAACTGGACGAGAGTTGTAAAAAATACTTTGCTCACGAGTTAAATATTAGATTTTTTCTGTGTTCATGTTAAATTAGTTCTTAATTTATATAGATATGAAAAATTACAAATATTGAGAATTCATTTTAATTCAAGTCAACAATGTCCTCTCTCTATAACCTCAAATCCGCTGTATCTGAGATTTGTCTTCGAGTATTTCCGCTAGATCGTGGGCTAATTAGGAATGAATAATTTTGCTTTTACACATTTATTAGAGAATGTAGTGTTAACTCACTTGTGTGTGAAAGTTAAAAATTTCTTCACTAAAGTGTAATAATCGCTACATTATTTAACGATTGCAAAAAAATAAAAAATAAATCTCGCTAATAACATCTACCAATCCTGCAGAATATTAAGGACATTAAATGTTTATTAAAGAAACCAAATTTGTAGGAAACTTATAGACTGGAAATTTAAAAGTACAATTATAACAGACAATCGTGTAATGAATGGTCTCAGGCTGAATTTTATTTCAATTCACAGAACTCCAAAAAGAAACTGTAACGGACCTAATTCTGAACTTTGTTTCATAATCTGACTTCCTAGAATCAACTATGTGAGTGTGAATCACTGCCATAAACCAACTTAAACTATCACCTGAATTTTTCAAAAAAATAAAATTGTATTTTGGTTAGTAAATAGAACATAAAACTGTATTTATCATAAAAGAGACTTTTCCTATGAAATGCATTAAATGTTTAAATCTGAAAAAAAAAAAAATAGTACAAACATGCTCAGATAGAAAAATTACTACTTAAACAAAACTTGAATCAGGCTTATCAGAAATATTGTTTGTCTTTTTGCCTATCCTTGCAGATGTACTTCAAGGATGCATACTTAGTCTTCTACTTGATGCAATTTTTTTGGTTGACCTAACCTTTTTGTTGAGGAGTTTAATTACTTTCACATATGCCATTCTATACTATTGTAGGCATTGATGTATGCAGTAGTAGAATAAATACATTTGTATTTAAAAAAAAATAAACTGTGCATTCCATCCTTTTGTTTTATGTTTTTATTCCCTAGCTTTATACTAGGGAACCTAGTCGTTTTCAGAGAACTATAGAAAATAACAGATCATAAAATATATAGTTTTTTTATGTGTAAACTTATTTTAAGCTATGTTCCACACTTCCACACATGACCAGTTGATTCCCTAGTCGCAGAATTAAAAAACCAAAAATCCAATCAAAAAATACAATTAATTATGTATCCGTGATACGGAAAACTATACAGATTTGTGATTTCCAAGTTTTTCCACATTTCAGTTTGCTTTTCTTGACGATTAACAGAGAAAATAATTTCTTTTTTTTTTTCAACTGTTTTAAAATCAGTACTGATATTTGTCGAATAATTTTGGGTTGATTAAACAAAAAAAAAGCCTAGTTGTATAAGTGTAATAATTATTATAACTATGTAATTACCAATAAGTTCATCACAAAATATATCTCTTTTAGAAAATATTTTAATTTATCAATTATTTTTTCTTACAATTTACAAAAGTGTAATTTGATTGGCTATTAACTTTTTAAAACTCTAAAACAGAAATTGCAGCTTTGTGGGGAAATCTATGGATTGTATTATGGATTCTTAAATACTAATTATTATTATCATGTTATACGAGTGTCTCGCATAGATAGTGATGTAATAAATCTCCTATTAAAGGAAATTTGAAAGGAAAAGGTTTGCTGTTAAATTTTAGCAAATACGAGAATTAAATCCAAATAAATCAAACATGTAATAAACATAGATAAATTTTAATACTACATATTTTTCCAGACAACATTCCAAATAATGAAATAAAACACATCAAGGATTTTGTGGGAAATAGGAAACTGGTTTTAAATTAACATAATGCTTTTCTATTTCTATTCTAATGTATATAGAACCATATAACAGTGAACTAAATCAGCCTCCTGGCAGTGATAGACTAAGTATTAACCTGTCAATCTTTAGTTATTTCAAAAAAACTCAAAAAGTAATCAATCTATATTAATAAAATTGTGTATTCAATACTATACCAGAACATTATCAAGTTTATTCGGCATGCCATCGGGTTGCTGAAAATTAGAAGTTTGTCTTAACATAAGACAATAATTTCACTGTTTAAATTATTATCTGTTATTACAAAACTAGAAATAAAATTAATAATTTTCATTAATAAAAAATTAGAAATAAATTTAATTCCAAAAGGGAAAAGTTCAAAGTCCAGCTGATGACAGTTCCTATGCCTTCATTATTAATAATTGAGCTGGTGAACAAAATTGATATTAATTTTTAATAAGTTAATTTTCTTTGTTAAGTCAAAGATTTGTTTAATTTAGTTACAATGTTGAACTATGATTAATTCTAGTTGATGTCAAATATATATATATATATATATATATAAAATGAGAAAATAAGATACGGTTGGTGAAAATAAAGTAGATTTTCTTCAATATTTTTGTAAGCGCTTTTTGAGCGGAAAACTCAAAACGCTCTTATTTATTTATTTTTTTCATATAAAAACATACAAATCACACAGTTGGTATCTTTTTCTGGCACTGTATAACATTTTATTTAATAATAGAATCTAATTATCTATCCCAAAACGACACCATGTCCCCAGACACCATGGCCCAGTAAACCGGCATGTCCTAGTACACCGGCATGTCCCAAGTAACCGGCATGTCCAAGATAACCTGGTACTAAAACACCACCATAGGCAGATCTCTTGCCAAGCACATGACCATGTCCTAGGCCGAGTACACCAGCATGTCCTACACCAAATACACCAGCATGTCCTAGGCCGACTAATCCACCGTGTCCCAGGCCGACTAATCCACCGTGTCCCAGGCCGACAACTCCACCAACTGGTACAACACCAACGGATCTTTTGCCAAGCAGATGACCGCCCCATAGGCCAGCATGTCCTAGCAGTGGATGGCCACCGGCCCAACCGAGACCATATCCTAGGCCAAGAGCATGAGCGTTACCGACACCATGAAAAGAGCCGTCCAACCAGGGGTTCCATTGGCCGCGCCATGAACCATCCAAATGTGGTTTCCATTGGCCGTCATCGTGCACGCCGAGCAGGCCGGCTGAGGCGCATGCCACAAATGCTATTACGATTATCTAGTGGTAACAAAAATTTGAATCATGAACACTTTTTTAAAAACAAAACAAAATGACAAAGAGAAGTGAAATAGATTAAATAATAATAAGAATCTAACTTACCAAAGATTTCATTCTTGTACAAAATCCAGTGGACTGGTGCAATTGGATCTAGAAACTAATGCAACTATTAATCCCTAGTTACATTTATATATATACCTGCGAGGATCGAACACATGTCCCTGAACCTTAACTATTCCCCTACTTTATCATAACTATACTTAAACTATTTGCATTTCCTCATGCATAAGAAAAAAAAGAGGCGTAAATGAAAAATCAACGAGGGGGAAAAAAAGTAAACAATAATAACCAATTTACCACTATTCTCCCCTCCACTGAAACAAGTACGTTATCAGTTATGTAACTATGGGTGAATACTACTTGTCATAACAGAAAAAGACTGGATTCATTGAGCGCTGGCAACAGAGCAAATATGCAGCCGTGTATGTGAGAGAGAGAGAGACAGAAAACTTTATTGAAAAAATGTACAGTAATGAGGCTGCTCAACTTTATTGAATAGTTACCAACCAGACTACATTCTAATATAATCCAAGCTAGACAATAAATAGATAAAATATTTAACTGTATAATAATTTTTCATTAAAATAATTATTTATAGCAATTTAATTAATAGAGCATGCGGAAATAACTTCCTGCATACTCTGCATACTGAGCTGTATTGTGAGTGCATGACGATCATGTGATGTTCTATTATTGCGATTAATCGCTGGTATGGAATTTTTATTCAATTCGAGAGCTGGGATAATGGGAAAAAAAAATGAATTGACCTGTGAAAATTCAACTAGATCTTTTATTGTTTCAGGAATCTCTTGGCGGTGTTCCCAGGACAATCCATTGATTCTGGATTCCAAATCATAAACCTGGAAAAAGAATTCTACTGAATCAAACGCAACCAGAAAGCATTTCATTAGCAAAGCCTCCCAGAAGCTTGCGATAGACCTGTTCAACTAGGGCTAGTGTCTCCATTCTCTCAAGAGTTATGGGAGTCTGTTTGCCCCGGGTTCTCTGGTAGATTTGGGTAGCATATGAGAAATGTTAAGTCTCTTCACAGATTTTTCATGTGGATTGAAGAAATGATACCGCTGCATGTCCTTTGCTGTTGCGAGGACCCTGACCAGTGCGAGATTGCTCCAATTGGGAGCGTTGACTTACTTCTTTTTTTCTCTTTTCTTCTAATGCAGGCATTACAACTTCTTTTTTTCCTATAATCGATATTAAATTGGTTGTAAATTTATATGTATTTAAAAAAAATATATAAAAGATTTAAATACTGAGAATACATTTTAATTCAAGTCAAATACTTCCTTTCTCTCTAATCCTTTCTGTTCAGTATAATCTCAAATCCGCTGTATCTAGGCTTTGTTTTGAGCTTGTTTTCGTGTATTATCGCTAGATGTCAGGCTAAATAGAGTTGAATAATGTTACTTTTACACGCTAATGAGAGAAAGTAATGTGTCACTCACTTGTGAATAAAAGTGGAACTTTAATCAATGATTTTATTGGACTAACAGTCACATTAATCAACGATTGCAAAAAAAGAATATTTCCTTAAACATTTCCAACTTAATGGATGGTACGTATATTGAGCGTTTAGGAAGGAGAGATTTCGCTATTTCTTTTTTTAGCGGAAAAAGCTGAACTTTTCACTTATTATAGTAATTTTCACCAAATTATCACTGATATGTGGTTAGTAATTTTGGAGTTCTGTTCTTTCCAAAACAATTCAAGTGTATAAATTTCAATTTCAACTCTTATTTGAGTTCGTTAGTTATTTATATTGAGTTATAAAATCCACTTAAATGGTAATTATAAATGTTGCTGAATTTTTTTTATTTTATTGTATAAGTTTAGTTTATAATTACAAAATGTTTATCCATATTTAATCATAAGATTAAGAAAACAGTAATAATTAATTGATATAATAATAATAATAGAATTTATTTAAAGAAACGTTTCCATCTTACAATACAATAATACATAGAAACAAATAATAATTTTGAATTCAATTGAAAATAAATATTACAAACTCTTTGAGGGCAACGGATTCCTTCAGTCTGCCGAGTTGCGATTACAAATTATTAAATGGCCTAAAACTGCAACTAAATGAGGAACATATAAAAATAAGATAAAGTAAAATAAAAATAATAATAAAACAGAATAAAAATAAAAATGAAAACGATTTATATAATCAGAAATAAAATTCATTAATAATTAATCTTCTATAAGAAATAGCTGATTTTAAATATTTACATAAGTCACTCCAGTTTTCTGTACCGTTCAAAAAAACTACATACCTCCTCAACCGAGAGGACTGTTTTACTTAAATAATGAAGCCTGTATGGCGCCAGTATGGGACAATGAATAATGGTTTCTATTTCTTTTAGATTACACAATGTGCAGTTTCGGTCAGCTTCTGGATTAAAGGGCCTAAAATTTAAATTGAATGACTCTGATCTGGCTTTTATTATTAGGCGGGCATCTTCGAAACTATAATTACAGAGGTTTCCCCATTTATCGTAGTCTAACCTCGGATAGCAAACATGATGATGTCCTTCTCTCGCCCTAGCGATATCATTCTCTCTCTCTCGTTCGTCTTTAATATATCCAGAAAACTATTTAAATTACTTCTCCAGTTGTCATAATTTTCTAGATTGAATGGGGATATTCCCATTGATGAAAAATATTATCCCAATCCTTGAACCACAAGATTCTTTTAGAGATAATTTTCTTGGCTATTAGTTTGGGGAATCTACTGTCTGGAAGTTGAAGTAATTTGAAAATATAACTTATGTACAACTTTAATGTATACCAAAACACACTCGTCAAATTTGTTTCTAAACTAATTATATAATCAGTAATTAATTGATTATTAATGAATTTATTAATTAAAATATGTAACACTCCAAACAATTTCATTTTATAAACTGTATAACAGATTAATCGTATGATATGTTAATATTTTATGGATAATTTAGTTTAATTTTATTATTTCATATAATTGTTTACAAGATTTCACAACAATTTACATGTAAAATATAAAATAACTTAATTATAAAATTACAATTTGGATACAATCATAAATTATAATAATTCCAGAATTGAAAAGAAAATGGAGGAGCAAGTGAAAAACAAATCATTGGTGGGAGGGGGAAACATGGAAAATAAAGATAAACTTCCTATTGATTCAAACTGGAAAATATTGCATCTCAAGCTGTATTTACTGGAAAATCGCTTTTCCCTTGAGTTTTACTGGAATTATTGCCATATTTTATCTAAGTTTATTGATTTTTCCCCTTTATTACACTCGCTTAGACCAAGAAATATTTTGTTGCTTTACGTTGATTTACACAACATTCTGGTGCAATAAACTTGTGATAAAGCTATGCCTGATAATAATCGATTGTTGTAATATTGAATGGATGATATTTAGAGATTAGTTTGTAATTAATATAAATAGGTTTATTTATTATTTTGTCTCACTCCTAGTAACCGGAAGTATTTTAATCTTGTCAAATTTCCAATATCTAGTTTTCACCGGTTATCCATATTTTGAGGTTTCCCGAATCAGAAAAAATGGTGTTTAGAAATTGGTCTGCATGTGAGTGGAGGTTGCATAACTCAAAAATTGGAAAAACCGGAAGTAATACTTTACTGACTAGATTTTTCAGTTTTTTTTTCTGGATTTTTTTTTAAGGTGCACAACAGCAATGGTCCTTTGCACCTGTTTCTAATTTGTAAGGACTCATCTGGGACGCAAATCCATACCCACCAGTCTTAACAATTTCTACAGCAAACCCAAAATCTAGGTCTAATCATATTCCTCTACTCCCTTATATCACTTATAAAATAAATACCTATATACAAGACACCAGCAAACAACTAAACATATACATATGTACAGGTAGTTTCACAACAAATGAAATAGATGAACCTCCCTAAGATATTCGAAAGTCTTATTGATATTGCCCTCATTGTCTCCTAATACATCTGTAAGACTGGTCGGTAAATTTATTTTGCCCCGCGCGTTTACATATTTCGAACATTCCAATAGAATATGCGGGACCGTTAATGAGTGTATTGCAAGCGCTGCATACTGGCTGAGGTTTCCTTCGAAATATGTGCCTGTGTGTCAACATGGTTTGACCGAGTCTCTTTCTCGCTAGGACAACTTTTTCTCGACGAGATTCTTGATTGAGGTTGACCATTTGTTTGTGGTACCCTTGATATTCCTCAGTTCATTTGACAGCTGCACTGACTGCCATTCCTTTTCCCAATTGGAAGGATTTTGTTTTTTTAAAAAAGCTTTCCAGGCGACTGCAAGGACACGTTCGTCTCTACAAGACATTGATGCCGCTTCTTTAGCAACTTAGTCGGCAGATTCGTTATCTCTTATCCCCACATGACCAGGAATCCAAATGACTCTTACTTCTTTATTTTCTCGTAGGCATAATTCTAAGAGTGTATGTATGCACTGAATTAATAAATTATCGGATTCCCAATTGCCTATCATCTCCAGTGAGCTCCTTGAATCGGAGCAAATAATATATTTCTTAGGTTCATTGTTGTTCCGAATATGTTCTAGGGCTTTGTATATATCGAATAACTCAGTAGGTTTAAATTTATTAATGGCTGAACCCATCTATGAAAATGTACGCATGTGCTCTTTATTGGTGAGAAACGAAGACCATTTCGCTCTGAACAGATTTCTAAATTTGCAACTGTAATTTGTAAATTCTGTTTTGCTTTCCTACACTTGGAGCGCTACTAAAGATTACCAAGTCGTCGGCATATAATATTCCAGAAACAAAGGCTACTATACAGGACATGATACTATTTATAGCGATTATGAATAAGATGGGGCTAAGAATGCTTCCCTGAGGTACTCCCCTGAGATTTCCCCTGAGTTTCCACTCATATATTTGCTTGAGGATGCCAGGTCTCCGGACCATGTCAAAAGGCTCTTTCAATATCAAAAAATACAGTGGGTAAATGATGTTTTTGTACAAAGATATTTTGGATAACGTTTTCAAGGATGACTAAGGGGTCCACCGTACTGTGATTACGTCTGAAGCCAGTTTGCTGTTTACTTATGAACTGTTTGGATTCTAGAAACCACATCAATCTTCCACTTATTATTCTCTCTAAGGTTTTGCATAAACAGCTAGTCAGAGTGATTGGACGATAAGATTTTGAATAAATTTTAGTTTTTTGCTATTGTCTCAAAAATGGCGTCAACTGCTTTCTTTAAACTTGGAATAACTACAAATATAAAGAATTACAACTTTTCTTCAAAATATTTTTACGGGAAAATTAATTTAATAAGGAGTTGGGGGGGGGTTCTATATAATATTAATTACAGTGAAATATGTGGCCAAAATCCCGAATTTGAAGAAAATCGTTTCACCGCAATTGCGGTGACTTTACTTTAGAGGTTTATTCAATTTTCTTTGATTTTCTCCATTTCTCGACGGGTTTAAAAATCTTGTAAAATGTATAAGTGTGAAGAAAATTTGCTTTTTCTGTGAATTGCAGTAAGAGAATTTCGTGTGAGTGTTTCACGCCAGATTTTTTTTTGTTCTTACATTATTCCTACATTATAAAGAACCCTGTCTCTAAAGTTTTTATTAACACAGACAGTTAGTTCGATAAGTCCAACGGGACCTAGTATTCTAGTAACGTTAAATGCTGGATCTCCAAAGACTGGACTGGACCTAGGACACTCTCCAACTAGCAAGCAGCATGTCCAACAAAAACAGTACAAATTACATAGATTGCGTCAATTGATCTATTGACAAAAGCATGACCAAAATTTCTAGCGTATTCGAGCAATTCACTTACTATAAAGTCTTAGAAAATTTTCATCGGTTATAGCACTGGACATTGATTTCGTCCAAAAGCTGGTTTTGATTGCCCATGATCGTGTGCGCCGCTAGGTGAGGTCAACGTGTAGAAAGGTAAAACCAAATTATAAAATTTTATAATCTATGAAAATGTACGCATGTGCTCTTTATTGGTGAGAAAGGAAGACCATTTTGCTCTGAACAGATTTCTAAATTTGCAACAGTAATTTGTAAATTCTGTTTTGCTTTCTCTACACTTGGAGCACTACTAAAGATTACCAAGTCGTCGGCATATAATATTCCAGATACAAAGGCTGCTATACAGGACATGATACTATTTAAAGCGATTATGAATAAGATGGGGCTAAGAATGCTTCCCTGAGGTACTCCGTTTTCCTGTAAAAAAGGTGATGATAGTTCTTGTTTAACTTTTACTCAAGGAAATCAATCACCGTTTCAAATATCAACAACAATTATACGATCATTAAATGAATGAAGTGGTACATTGTAAAGAAGTCCAGTCTTGGAACATGAATCCTTCTGAGCTATGATTAGCTCCTCGAAAGTACGTGTTTATATGATTTATACAAGTTTATGATCTCATACTGTATACGTATTACGCCTGCAAAGCTCACCCAATATGCATTTTTCTTAATTTAAACTATTCTAAACTTGACGTATAAGGAAACAGAAAAATATTTGGTAGTGAAACACTCACACAACCTTCTCTTGCTCTAATTAATACTCTATTTATCAAGAAATTTTATTTAAAATTGCAACTTTACAATGTTTAGTTGGGCTGGCTATGAAAAAAGAGATACTTGTATAGGTGAGCGGAATTATTGGGAGTTCCCTTTGTCAAAACCAAGAAAGCTTGAGAAAATTTAAATTTATACTAACTAGCAGACATCCAATGCCTCTCTGAAATCAATTTTTTTTTTTTAGAAAAATGTTTGAAACAAAAGCATACGTTTCTATCTATATACAGCAGCAACCATCCTGAGTTTAAAGAAAATTTGTATAATAGTTTTTGAGAAAATTAAAAAAAAAAATACAAATATTATTCTGTAAAATCTCGCTTCCGGTGAAACCGATTTTCTTTGAATTTGGAATTCCATCAAACAATTCTGTCTACATTATGTAGATTGAAAAACCATATATTATTCTAAAGTGATACTCTAGGAGGTAAGCATAACGGCTACTGTTCCTCCAGAATCCCCCAAAATATCAATTTAGCCGGGAAATATTTCAAAGAAATGTGATTGGTATTTATATTTTTGTAGATAGTATACGAAGTTTGAAGAAAATCGTTGGAGCCGTTTTCGAAAATTATGAAAAACTGGACAAACCATTTTTATAGTATTAAGGAAGCCCTGAAACATGTATTTCCGGTGAAAACTCAATTTCGAAAATGTGACACGATCGTAATACTTCCTCTTACTGGGAGTAAAAAAGAAAGTTCGCTTCATACTAGTAAACGCTGTAACAATTCGATAAATCGATTTTATTTAAACTGGGGAAGAAATTACATTTTATTTTATAGTTGCAGCTTCTAACACTCATTTCATCTCCAAGAATTCTTGGAGAAAAATCAATATTCTGAAAAAATGTTTCAAATAAAAATGAGTGAGGGAACAATTAATAAAAAAGAGGAAGTGTAAAGTGGGGAAATGGACTCCCATGCGGAGGACCCGGGTTCGAGTCCAGCCATGCAGCCTTTAGATTTCTTTCTTCCTAGGCCCCTCTACGCTCGCTGACCGGTGATGGTCAGTGTTCTCTGTAACGAGAGAACACTGTCCTGAGGCCTCCAGTAGGGCGCCAATTATCATAGATATTGACGCGCCTTAATTAAAAAAAATGACCACCCTTAAATGTATTGTCAGTACGGGAAATTTTCAAACCAATCGCTCTAGGCGTTTTCAAGAAATTAAAATGAACAATCTGGTGCGAAACACTCACACAACTTTCTCTTACCGCAGTTTTCAAAATTGTGATTGACAAATTTTATAGTTAGTATATGAAATTTAATGAAATTCGTCGGGGTTTTTATGGAGAAAATCGTAAAGAAATTGAAAAATACTTCCTAGTAAAAAAGCACATCCGTTCATCCGATTTTTTTCAAACTCGGAATTTCAACAACATATTTAATTGTAATTAATATCATCTAGATGATAGTGTAATAAAGTGAAGTAGCACTTTAGAGGAAACTTTAACCACCTCCCTCACCCAAAAGTACCCTTAAATAAATTTTCCCGGAGAAAATTAAGATAAAAGTTGTAGTTGTTAGTATGTGTAGTTGATATACCAAGTTTAAAGAAAATTGTTAGAGCCATTTTTTGAGAAACTTGCAAAAAAGTAAAAAAAAAATTAATTTGTAAAATGGTACTTCCGGTTGAGGAATTTTGACAGATAACCTACTGTCGGATCCTATTGGTGATACCTAAACGGAATATCAAGATTGATTTTTCTAGGTATTTTGTTTTTGAGCTATGCTGTTCACATACATACACACGCACACACGCAGACCATTTGTTAAAAACCACATTTTTTGGCCTCAGGGGACTTCAAAACGGATATTTCCGGTGAAAACTCGATAGCGAAAATATTGACACGATTACAATACTTTCTCTTACTAGGAGGAGTAAGAGAATGTAATATTCAATAAAGTTGCACTACTTCAGCAATTGATGAATTTTGTCCAAAAAACTTAGTATCAAATGTTGATGGTGGTACCTGAAAGATATATCAAGTTTAAGTTTCTGTCGATCT
Organism: Triatoma infestans; assembly: GCA_011037195.1. Taxonomy (NCBI): domain Eukaryota; kingdom Metazoa; phylum Arthropoda; class Insecta; order Hemiptera; family Reduviidae; genus Triatoma; species Triatoma infestans. The sequence goes on from JAAEAF010003540.1 coordinate 13,225, forward strand.
TTAGTTCTTAAGAAATTTTGTTTACTAACAGACATGCAACAGAAAAATTATTTAAAAATACTTTTCTTCGATTTTAAGATATCTTAAACTTGTATTTCCGGTGAAAAATATAAGTTTAAAAAATTGCACACGATCATAATACTTCCTGTTAATAGCAATAAGAGAAAGTACTGCAATATTAAAGCAGTCAAACCTGTATATTTAATTGATAACCTTGAATTACCTTTCTTAAGCACTAATACATTTATTTTATAGCCAAGAAATAACTGAAAATAATAAATTTATACATATTTTTGTCAACACAGTTTATTCATATATGTTTAATAAATTTTACATAATCCTTCATGATTATTATTTCATTTATATTATTTAGAAATTGTGATTTCATTTATTTAAAAAAAATGCAATAGGTAATTTATTAATGATACAGTGTGGGGTGAGTGGTACGTATATTGGTCCCCATTACAGGGCCTTAAATGAACCTACTCTTCTGTATTGGAAGAATCGGGATAGAATAACCCGTTTCTCATATTTCACAAAATTGTATTTTCAAATCAATAAATCAGAAATACTTATGCTTATTAAAAAAAAAGTGTTCAAAAAAACATTCGTGTTCACTATGGGTTCACCGATTTTCTTCAAATTTGGTCTTCTGGGGATCCTTCAAATTTATATATTAACATTATATAGATGGCACTGTTACTGATAGTATAGAGGAAAGTTAAACGCTAATGTTTCTCAAAATTAATTATTACCAGAAAATATTATATAGATGGCGAAAAACTGAAAAAAACTTCGTAAACTTCGAAAATTTCGTATCATATAAGGTGATAGTAAATAAACGAGAATATCAAGTTTAAACTTCCTGCGATTTTGCGTTTTTTGCACATACTTTATTAACACAAACACACATTGGTGAAAAATATTTTTATCGTACACAGTGGGAGCTCCAGACATATAAAATCGATGAAAACTCAAATACTAAAATTTGAGCTCTTATTAGGAAGTATAAGAGAAAGTAAAAAAAAAATGTGTAACTACGTTATCAAGATCAATAATTTAATGATGAACTTATTCAAATACCACCACACTTTTCCTATTTTAATTGCCTAAATTATATATAAAATGAGAAATTACATTAATACAACAGGATGTAAATATTGCATCCTGCATCCCTACATTGATGTAAATATTGCATAAGGAAGGCCTGATAAGGGCCTAATAAACAAGCCTCGATATTAATTAATTAAATTTAATATTTACCATAAAAGCCAAATAACAAATAACAATATTTAATTTCAGATCAGCTGTTACTTTTCGAACATATGATCGTATTATCTATATATATAAAAATTCAGCATCCGTATGTTTGTGGCCGCAAAACTCGAAAAGTAGTTGATAGATTGACTTGAAGTTTTTACACAACGTTGCATATCTGTATAAGAGTGTATATATATATATATACTTTTTACTCCGAAGTTCCCACGGAAACGGGAACTTCTCCGAGCGTTTCGCGAGGTTGGCAGAAATAGGCAAACTCAGACGCGTTGCGATGGTAGCTCGCTTTCTGAATTTCTTTCTCAACTACTTATAAGTACCTCTATTCCGAAGTTCCCACGGAAACGGGAAATCCCGAGCTAAAATCCTTTCAAACGGCCATATTGTGTTAGCATATTGCTTCTTCAGGTATTGCTACTACGTTGATGGAAGGAGGTTAAGAGCGCATTTAGCTCTTAAACTGTCATGCTCTTAAACATGCACTTCATAGAAAACCCAACATGTAACATTACTAAAATATCAGGAATGGGAAAGGTTCTTCGGACGTGCAAAATCATTGTATGGGACGAGTGTACAATGGCTTATAAGAAGTTATTGGAAGCATTAGACCATACATTGAAAGTCTTGCGAAATAATCAGGTTCCATTTGGTGGAGCATTGGTGTTACTAGCCGGTGATTTCAGGCAAACGCTTCCAGTGATACCTCGCTCAACACCAGCTGATGAATTGCATGCCTGCTTGAAATATTCAACTGTTTGGAGCACAGTAAAAAAAAATCATTTAACAACGAATATGAGAGTTCACCTTCAAAACGATCCAATAGCTGCCATAGTTTCAAGATAATTACTCCAACTAGGTAACGGCACTGCTCCTACAAATCCGGAAAAGGGGAAAAATCACCTTCCCATCTAATTTCTGCAACATTGTACATTCAAAAGAAAAATTCCAGGGACAGGGTATTCCAAAGTATCGAAACAAATTATTAAAACCACGCATAGTTAAGCCTAAAAATTAGACTGAGCCACAGCGAAGCGTGGTCGGCTTAGCTAGTATATTATAAAAATGTTGATCATATTATAATTTTAGTATTCAACATTATTTATAGATTCCTGAAGTGTGTGAAATGACTTTATTTTGAAATTTTTATTTTATTAATTGCTTTATAGATCATATGTTGTTTTTTTTCATGAATATGAATGTTAAAGGTCACAAAGTGATGGTAGTTTCGAAACTTAATGTTTTGTGGGGAATTCCCACGATCAAATTGACAAAACTATCCTAAAATATGTCATGTGGGAAAGTTTATAAGTTAACTGAAAATAAAAGCCAAAGAATGAGATATTCATAGAACAGTTAGGATTGAGTGGGAAGAAAGGGTGCTTTGTCATTCTAAAACTCGTACATCGACTTAAATGATACTCTCTTCATATTTGGTATATTTTCAATGCTTTTATTGTAGTTTAACATTATATAAAAGAAAATGTCACATTAGTAGAGAATTCACCCCCCACCCCTACCCGCCACCAGAAATCCAAAATCCATTCAAAAAATTGTACAGCCACTTAACTGGTACTCTTCATATTCAGCATTCTTACAATGCTTTTAATGTAGTTTAACATTATTGTTAAAACATCGAAACATTTCGATTGTCAACAGCAGAGAAAAGATGTAGTAGATTTGTGGTTAGACAGGCTATTGTTTATGTTTCCTCTTGTGTTGTTTCTAGTATTTCGCTAGTAGTAAATATAAATTCGTTGCTATTCATTATTTTTCATTATTCATTATTTTATGCCACTATCGATAATAAATACCGTTTAAACTTACTCCGTGTGTATTTCCTTTTGTTATTGACCTTTAATTTACATAATAGTGAAACTAACACAGCTATCTCGTGTGATATACAATAAAACAAATTATATAAAAGAGGATAGTCAGTACACATTAGTAGAGAACACTTGTAAATAATTCTAAAACATATGTGTAGCTTCTTTGTGAAGCTCCCTAAGATTTTTGCCGTGATTTTCAAATTTATCTTTGCATCCCAGGCCAACTCTTCAATAAGCTTTTTGGTTATTCAACCATTTATTCAAATCTTGTCTAGCCAATAGAAAACTAGTTGCCACGAGAGGAGAAATTATTAGTTCCTATATGCCAAGGTATTTTATAAGAACTTTTTTTGACCAATTTTCTGTAGATTTTTTTGGGCATTTTGGTATGGCCGTTTGTGAATTGTGTGAGTAGACCATCAGTTTCTTTCCACTACCTTAGAGCTTGCTTTACCCTTATTAGTGGTGAAGAGGTAGTTACCTCTTAAAACCTTCGAATACGGGTGGGGTCGTTACAACCCCATGCTCTTATTTTTCCAAGTAAAATTGTTAAAAAACATTTTTCCTCCCTAGAATGGAGGACATTTATCCTCCGGCCGTCTACATTGCTTGGAGCAGAATACATATTATTACATCACAACCATTAATTTATCACGATGTTTTGTTTTTCGAAAAACGAAGCTGGGACCCGGTGTGACCTCAGGGAGAAATCCATTTTGTAAACTTATAAAATAATTAGTACATTTTGTAAATAATTAAAACAGTATTTTCCTTTTTCGAGACTCTCACAATCTCCTTCTTTTATTGCAATTCATAATTTACAAATTTTATAAATAGGATAACTGGTGAGATATTAATTAAATTGATTGGTATTATTCAATCTGTGAATTACCAATGCAAACCATGACCGTAGCCATATCCATGGCCGTAAGCGAGTCCATGGCCGTAGGCGAGTCCATGACCGTAGGCAAGTCCATGTCCGAGGAGACCACGTCCAACAAGACCATGTCCAAGGAGACCATGACCATAGCCAAGACCAGTGGAAGCTACAACTTGAGTATCATGGGTGAGTGCAGTGGCAGGTACAACATGGTGAGCTACTACAGCTGGAGCGGCATAAGCAGCGACGGCTGGGGCGACTAAACCGTGTCCAAGAGCTAGAGCTCCCACAGACCTTTTGCCCAACAGATGTCCACCGAGAAGACCGTGTCCAGCGACAAGACCGTGTCCAGCGACAAGACCGTGTCCGGCGACAAGACCATGTCCGCCGACAAGACCGTGTCCAGCGAGAAGTCCTGGGGCACCGACCAGAGCACGGCCGGCAACCAATCCATGGCCAACACTAGCAGCTCCAAGAGCAGCAGTGGCTAGGCCGGGTGAAGCACCATGGGCGGAACCGTCTAACCATGGGCGCCATTGTCCATCATCGTGGACTCCGACCAAGCCGGTGGCTGAGGTCAAGGCAATGCAAGCGAATAAACAGATCTGTAAGAAAAATAAGTAATTAATATAGATATTTGCAATTCTGCATTCATTTTAACCTTATATGAAGGATAATCCTAGCTTCATTACACACTCAAAATCAAATTTCTCGTAGAATTGCGGTGGTTGTAGCGATGTAATGGGTACAATTTTTTAGGCTGCATAGCGTATTCCTGTATATCCAAGGAAAGGAAAAATTAGTAGTTAATGGGCGTAATAATTCATTCATGAGCGGATAACAAAGCATGCGGTACTTAGATATATTTAGTCGAAAGGGGTAACTGGTGAGCAAGCGCCCCTGACATTCACGTTAATATGGAGTTCACAACATTTAATATAAAGTGGAAATGGTTATCAAAGAGATGTAGGTTGTTAAAAGAATGAGCTTGTGAAAAAGTAAGATTTTGAACAGGCAGACCCGAGATAAAAACGAAGGAACTTTTGGCAACCCAATGCGGAGGAATTCTAAACTGGAAGTGAGGTTCCGTGTAAGGAATTACTGCTAGATATGGTTCTAAGATGGGAACCAGAAGGCACTATAAAAAGATGAAAATTTAAAGGAAATCAAGGGGGAGCTTTGCTTTTAGAAAATCATCAACAATTTTTACAAAAAAAAAGTCAAATTTATAATTATATAAGGAAAATTCTGTTTATAAATTTTTGCCGGGAAGCAGTATATATTAAAAAGTAGATTAATCACTTACCATAGAGTTCATGTTGGACCTCCTTTTTTGTTCAATTACTAAGGACTGTACCTTTACGTTTAACTAATATCTGACAAAGTGACTAAGTTAGGCCGAGTATTTATATATAAACCCTGGAGGACAGGCCTACCAGTTTGACTCTATATTGACCATGAATTGAACCGCGCGACACCAATCTCCCTCCTCCGTTATATAAAATATTTACCTTCCTTCAAACGGGACTTGGTATCAAATTATTATTTTATACTTTTAGTATGGTCATAAAAAATTTTTTTATCATATTTTGTTTAAAACAAAAACCCTGCAACCATCTGAAAGAGACCAGAACATAGGAACAATAATTTTGACACGACGAATTTGTATGACAGGTTTGGAGTAATGGTTATGAGCATAGACTTGCGAGTGAGAGAACCCTGGTGCGAAACTTGCCGATAAATTTAAATTTGTTGGAAAAAATATTTCAAGTATTGTTAAGTTTATCTTACTCAGCGCCCGCTCTAGCAGCGGGCAACCCGGACATTTGCCCGGGACGCCAAAATTTAAAAGCGCCGTTTTAGCTATAAGTGTGAGAAAAATATTGATCGGTTAACATGCATATACCTCTCTGAACAGAATAGCATTAGCACGCGAGCAGAGCGCTGCTTCAGCTTGTGTTTGAACTTGCATGGACTTACTTATTACTTACCTCTAATTATAAAAGACCGGTTTCATTACACCATAGCATTCGTCTTGCTATTATGTCGGTACTAATAACAAGTGGAAGTTCATAAAAAATATGTACCTTTATTTGAAAAATATATATATTCTTAAGGGGCGGCAATTTGTCTTTTTGTCTGGGACGATGTAACCGCTAGAGCGGGCGCTGTATTATTGCTGTTAAGAGGAGGCGGTGGGATGTGGCACCAGGGCTGAGCCAGGGATGACTGCTATCAACTAACTTTTGGGGGTCACTGAAATGGAGCAGGTGCTGATCTGGGTAATTCCAGAGACGAACTGAATGCCCTCTAATGAAATCCTCTATACATGATTTTCATTTTTTCACTTAAACCTATGGGTTAATGAAGCAAGTACCCTTAACGTCATACAATTTCATCTCCTAGACACTGTAGGTCAAGGCTACTGGACGTCTCCTCGTCGTGGCAATGCTGGTAAGTGATCATGGGTATCCCATGGTCAGGTTGAGTGTAAAATGACCCCGCTTCAGGCCTTAGGTCGGCAGGGTTATTCCAAACGTTTCTTTTCCAATCCTTTTCTCTTTTCCCTTTTGTGATTACATAAGTTTCCTGGTGTGGTTATTCCTCAGGTAACGAATAAAAAGTATGGATGGCGAGTCCATCGGGCGTGCGATCATTCACGTTGTATCTCTTTTAGATACAAAATACTGAACTAACGGCTTAAACGCCAATTTCCATCCCATTGCTTGCAATGAATTGGTCTTGTAATGGTTGGGGTTTGACCTATAACTTCCAATGTCTTTGATATGAGTTGAACGAGAGGATACTCGCGTTAGAAATATAATCCCGTCGCCAGCCTAAAGCTGGAGTGCATTTGTCGCGGTTTGCCACAGCCTGTCAGAGCCAGGCTTGTGAGAGCGGGGTTTACGGCCTAAAAGTTGGCCCCGCCAACCTCCCTGGATCTTGACCTGCACTTCAATGGGCTAAGCGGGAACTTCTGCGCCCATTAGGCATGAATAACAACCTAATTGCCACAATACCACTCCGTTCTTGTAAAACGAATCCTGGCAGAAAAATAAAAAATAAAAAAAGAACAAAAAAAATGCTGATAAAAGGAAATATCTATCGCGATCATGTCAATTTTCGAAATTACATTCCACCGGAAATACGTAGGAAATACACCACAAAACGCCCATAAATGAATTGTTTTTGCAATATTTTTCTCTAAAGTTCTCTATAATTGTTTATGATACAATTCCGTCATCTAAATAATATTAATTAGAATAATTAAATACGTCGGCAATATTCTGAGACTGAAGAAAAAAAATCGGTTGACCGGAAATGTTTTTTTACTGAAGTTATTTCCGTTTTCTACGTTATTTCCGTTTTCCATAAAAACTCCGACTTCATTAAAAATTTACACCAACTCGGATTTCATTATAAATTTACACCAACTGTGAATACAGAGTCGTGTGATTTTAACTGGGATTTTTCCAGAGTAAGTTCATTAAAGGAGTTCTGGGGGAAGGGGGTGTGTACGGTGTTACAATGAGTGATTTTATTAAGTTCATATTCTCCGCTGGATTTAAAATTAAAGACAAACAAAAATTATAAAATATGATATTTGGAATCAAATGACAAAAAGTCCTAATATAATATGTATAAAACACTTTATTATACAGTATCGAGCTTTCGTCCTGGGAGCCAGGTAATTCTCAAGATTACACAAATAGGTTAGAACAACATAACAGGTTACAGTTTAATGATAGGTTATATTGTATAATTTAGCAGTATTGGAAAACAAGAGGTTTCATTATTTCAATAAATTTGTATATTTGGCATTAAGATCAGCAATATCTGTTTTAAAATTGGTAGCTGTTTTGTTTCTATTGATGTGAATCATTTCTAAAAATGTTCTTGTTTCTGAATTGTTTTCTTTGTTAACTATTCTAGTTTTACTGAAATCAAAAGTGTGTCCAGTTTTTGTAGTGTGTTGAGAGAGAGAGCCGTGTTGTCTTTTTTTCTTCTTTTGACGTCATATTTGTGTTGTCGAATTCGATTTTGAACATACTATTTTACCACTTTTTTTTTATTGAAAGTTTTGATTTTCCAAGCAAAATTTTGATATCTTTCTACAGTGTGCACCAGATTATATTAACAAAATTGTGTTACCTAATGTCTTATGTCTAAGGACTGTTTCGGGAGAACTAAGCACCAAAGAGTTCGGCTAGTGGCCTTCGGTTTCATTGATTTCATTTATATTATAATGTTGGTTTTTGTTATTTAAGGCGCATCAACATCTATGGTCACTGACCCTGAACTTTCTTAGACATTGGCGGCCTTCGGACAGGGTTCTCTCGTTTCAGACAACACTGTCCATCACCGGAGTTGTAGAGGCTTCTAGGAAGTAATCTAAGAGCAGCACAGCTGGACTCAAACCCGGGACCAACAGGAGAGATTCCACTACGCTAACCGCTATTTCCCTCCCTATTTTAATGTTGTTATTTTTATAATAATTATAATTTGTGACAATTGTGTATAACAGAGCCTTCCAAATGTGGGTCGCTGACAAATGGGTTAGGGTGCCGCAAACAAACGAGATATAATAGAATGAAATTTCATAGATTGCATTAAATAATGGAATCTTAAAACAGAAAATAAAACATATAGACCTATTAACTCACAAAAAATGCCAACATGCCACTTTTACACTCCAGCGTGTGTCCTCCCTCCACAATTATCTTCAACAGCACCACTTTAACTGTTACAGATCTGGTGTGCTACCTTGGACTCTAATATAAACGAATCATGTGGGAACCCCACACATAAGACTCGAAAGACAAACAAAAACTAAACGCTTCTTTACAGACTTCTCGGAATTACCCACGGAATTGAAACGACTGATATATACATCCGTTCTCAAATCTATGTGAACTTATGGACTAGAACAGTGGGGTTCAGCCAAACTTACAAACGTACAACTATCAAACTTTCCAATCCAAACTACTTCGACAGTTAGTTAGTGTTCTCTACTATCTCACTCTCCATAACGATCTCAACATCCCTTTCGTACAACAACTTGTCAAGACAAAATGCCATACAATAAAATTTAAAAAAGAAAAAAGTAGACCTATTAAGAGTCATTAACAGGCATTTCATTTATAAACAGCAAAAAATATATAAGCAGGTTTCATCGTACCACAGTATTCCCTTGAATCTTGGATTCGTCCTCAAGGGAAGCCCTGAGTTATGGAGTCGTACTCAATGAATGCACGATGCCAAAAAGTTTGAGAACCATTGGTGTGTATATTAACAGCTATTGCCCGCGACTTAGTCCTCTTGAAATTCTTACTACGCTTTCTTGATGTTTCTAGATTAGTTACGAATTTTTAAATACGTGTTAAATTATTAATTTCATCCTATTACACTTTCCTATTATATTGTCCTTCTTCATACAAATTTTGTGATTCCCTTTCGATTTGGATAGAAGGCCAATTTCAAAAAATCCTTTCTTAGTGAGTTTTTCAATGTCACAGAAGCTATCCAAATGGCCAAATTTTATATTTCTAGTTTCAATTGTTTCGTTTTTGACTTGATGAGCCAGTCACGTCATTTCTCTTTATTTGTATAGATTATAAATAAAAATTATAATAGGTTATAGCTCACGCAATACCTTCTACAATTCTAAGTATCATTCAATGAATAAAGACACTCGATATCTGTTTTTTTTTTTTTTTTTTGAGATAATCCGCTAGCGATCATGGAACCACCTTGTACACCTTTTTAAGGTTGAAATATCTTTAAATTTCATATACTAACTATAAAATTTGTCAATCACAATTTTGAAAACTGCGGTAAGAAGATGTTGTGTGAGTGTTTCGCCCCAGATTGTTCATTTTAATTTCTTGAAAACGCCTCGGGCGATTGGTTTGAAAATTTCCCATACTGACAATACATTTAAGGGTCGGTCCTTTTTTTTAATTAAGGCGCGTCAATATCTATGATAATTGGAGCCCCACTGGCGGCCTCAGAACAGTGTTCTCTCTTTTCAGAGAACACTGACCATCACCGGTCAGCGAGCGTAGAGGGGGCCTAGGAAGAAAGAAATCTAAAGGCTGCATGGCTGGACTCGAACCTGGTTCCTACATATGAGAGTCCACTTCCCCACTTTACACTTCCCCTTTTTTATTAATTGTTCCCTCACTCATTTTTATTTGAAACATTTTTTCAGAGTATTGATTTTTCTCCAAGGATTCTTGGAGATGAAATGAGTTTTAGTAGCTGCAACTATGCTTTCTTCAAAATTGATCAAATAAAATTTAATTTCTTCCCCAGTTTAAATAAAATCGATTTATCGAATTGTTACAGCGTTTACTAGTAAGAAACGAACTTTTTTATTTACTTGTAGTATTTGAAGTATTACGATCGTGTCACATTTTCGAAATTGAGTTTTCACCGGAAATACATGTTTCAGGGCTTCCTTAATACTATAAAAATGGTTTGTATATATTTGTGTGTGGTTTTTAACAGAATATCTTAAAAAAAAAAAAAAAATTGCCGGAAGCTGGAAACTGGTATCCCATTTAGGTACTACCACCTCTATTAGGCACGAATAATTCACGAAGAGTTCGGGGGCGGAATGCAACTTTACTGAATATAGTTTTTTTTCCAGTTTTTCATAATTTGCGAAAACGGCTCGAACGATTTTCTTCAAACTTCGTATACTATCTACAAAAATATAAATACCAATCACATTTCTTTGAAATATTTCCCGGATAAATTGATATTTTGGGGGATTCTGGAGGAACAGTAGCCATTATGCTTTCCTCTAGAGTATCACTTTAGAATAATATATGGTTTCTCAATCTACATAATGTAGACAGAATTGTTTGATAGAATTCCAAATTTAAAGAATATCGGTTTTACCGGAAGCGAGATTTTACAGAATAAAATTTGTATTTTTCTTTTAATTTTCTCGAAAACTATTATAAAAATTTTCTTTAAACTCAGGATGGTTGCTGCTGCATATAGATAGAAACGTATCGCTTTTGTTTCAAACATTTTTCTGAAAAAAAAATTGATTTCAGAGAGGCATTGGATGTCTGCAAGTTAGTATAAATTTAAATTTTCTCAAGCTTTCTTGGTTTTGACAAAGGGAACTCCCAATAAGTACGCTCACCTATACAAGTATCTCTTTTTTTATGGCCAGCTCAACTAAACATTGTAAAGTTGCAATTTTAAATAAAATTTCTTGATTAATAGAGTATTAACTAGAGTAAGAGAAGTTTGTGTGAGTGTTTCACCGCCAAATATTTTTCTGTTTCCTTATTCGTTAAGTTTAGAATGGTTTAAATTAAGAAAAATGCAAATTGGGTGAGCTTTGCAGGCGCAATATGCAGTATGGGATCAAGGGGCTGAAACTTGTATAAATCACATAATCACGTACTTTCGAGGAGCAAATCTTAACTCAGAATGATACATGTTCCAAGACTGTATGTGTTTACAATGTACCAGTTCATTCTTTTAATGATCGTATAATTGTTGTTGATATTTGAAACGGTAATTGATTTCCTTGTGTTATAATATTTTATATTTTGGTTTTTACTTAGCTACACATTGGCCTCACGATCATGAGCAATGAAAATCAGCTTTGGACGAAATCAATGTCCAGTGGAATCCATTAGCTCAACTGTATCTTTGTTTGAAGCTGATCATAGACATTTTGCTATAATTGTAGAAAATGTGCCTGGGTCCGCAAGGCTGGATAACATCCGGTATTTTATCCATCATAGCATGCTTATTGGTTTTGTTCCTGACCAGTTTCGGATATTCATCCATCGTCAAGGCAAATTCACCAAGTTCGTATAGAGAGTTCACTTCAATGAAATGTTCCTGTAGACTCACACTTGTTGGGTGTATATATGTGCGAAGGTTATAAGGTTATGTTACTATATGTGTGTGTTTCATGACAAACTGAAATTATTATAAATTGTGATTAGGCATTAGAAAATAGTGTGTAATAAATAGCATGTTTTTGGAGAATACTTTATAACTAAATTTTATGACGGTTGTTAAGCATGCTCAGTGTTTTAACAAGTCATTTTCATTGGAGAGGGGGGATAAGTTATTTCAGGAGTAAACTGTACTAATAAGATTAGATGAATTTTAAGGAAAGGCAATTAATGGATGAATTTTAATGAAAGGTAATGCAAAGTTTATGGACAGTGAAAAGTTTGTACAAGTAAGAAATAAATGTGAAAAAGAAGCAGGGTTAATATAAGAGAACATGTAAGTAAATTGATATTTAAGAAGGTGGTAACAAACAGCAAATTGGAGATGATTTTAAATTAGTAATAAAGAAAATTAAATGTGTGCGTTATTATTTATTATGCTTATTTTAAATGATATTAATTTATATTTAAATTACATTAAGAATATGTTGAGAGAGATGTGGTGGCATTTGTAAATGTATTTTTAATAGAGCACGGTAGGAGATTTTTCTTTGATTTTTTTATTGATTTTCTTCAAAATTCGTACACTATCTACAAAAATATAAATACCAATCACATTTCTTTGAAATATTTCCAGGATAAATTGATATTTTGGGGAATTCTGGAGGAACAGTAGCCGTTATGCTTTCCTCTAGAGTATCACTTTAGAATAATATATGGTTTTTCAATCTACATAATGTAGACAGAATTGTTTGATAGAATTCCAAATGCATAAGGAAGGTCTGATAAGGGCCTAATATTTTCTTAATAAACAAGCCTCGATATTAATTAATTAAATTTAATATTTACCATAAAAGCCAAATAACAAATAACAATATTTAATTTCAGATCAGCTGTTACTTTTCGAACATATGATCGTATTATCTATATATATAAAAATTCAGCATCCGTATGTTTGTGGCCGCAAAACTCGAAAAGTAGTTGATAGATTGACTTGAAGTTTTTACACAACGTTGCATATCTGTATAAGAGTGTATATATATATATATACTTTTTACTCCGAAGTTCCCACGGAAACGGGAACTTCTCCGAGCGTTTCGCGAGGTTGGCAGAAATAGGCAAACTCAGACGCGTTGCGATGGTAGCTCGCTTTCTGAATTTCTTTCTCAACTACTTATAAGTACCTCTATTCCGAAGTTCCCACGGAAACGGGAAATCCCGAGCTAAAATCCTTTCAAACGGCCATATTGTGTTAGCATATTGCTTCTTCAGGTATTGCTACTACGTTGATGGAAGGAGGTTAAGAGCGCATTTAGCTCTTAAACTGTCATGCTCTTAAACATGCACTTCATAGAAAACCCAACATGTAACATTACTAAAATATCAGGAATGGGAAAGGTTCTTCGGACGTGCAAAATCATTGTATGGGACGAGTGTACAATGGCTTATAAGAAGTTATTGGAAGCATTAGACCATACATTGAAAGTCTTGCGAAATAATCAGGTTCCATTTGGTGGAGCATTGGTGTTACTAGCCGGTGATTTCAGGCAAACGCTTCCAGTGATACCTCGCTCAACACCAGCTGATGAATTGCATGCCTGCTTGAAATATTCAACTGTTTGGAGCACAGTAAAAAAAAATCATTTAACAACGAATATGAGAGTTCACCTTCAAAACGATCCAATAGCTGCCATAGTTTCAAGATAATTACTCCAACTAGGTAACGGCACTGCTCCTACAAATCCGGAAAAGGGGAAAAATCACCTTCCCATCTAATTTCTGCAACATTGTACATTCAAAAGAAAAATTCCAGGGACAGGGTATTCCAAAGTATCGAAACAAATTATTAAAACCACGCATAGTTAAGCCTAAAAATTAGACTGAGCCACAGCGAAGCGTGGTCGGCTTAGCTAGTATATTATAAAAATGTTGATCATATTATAATTTTAGTATTCAACATTATTTATAGATTCCTGAAGTGTGTGAAATGACTTTATTTTGAAATTTTTATTTTATTAATTGCTTCATAGATCATATGTTGTTTTTTTTCATGAATATGAATGTTAAAGGTCACAAAGTGATGGTAGTTTCGAAACTTAATGTTTTGTGGGGAATTCCCACGATCAAATTGACAAAACTATCCTAAAATATGTCATGTGGGAAAGTTTATAAGTTAACTGAAAATAAAAGCCAAAGAATGAGATATTCATAGAACAGTTAGGATCGAGTGGAAAGAAAGGGTGCTTTGTCATTCTAAAACTCGTACATCGACTTAAATGATACTCCCTTCATATTTGGTATATTTTCAATGCTTTTATTGTAGTTTAACATTATATAAAAGAAAATAGCACATTAGTAGAGAATTCACTCCCCACCCCTACCCGCCACCAGAAATCCAAAATCCATTCAAAAAATCGTACAGCCACTTAACTGGTACTCTTCATATTCAGCATTCTTACAATGCTTTTAATATAGTTTAACATTATTGTTAAAACATCGAAACATTTCGATTGTCAACAGCAGAGAAAAGATGTAGTAGATTTGTGGTTAGACAGGCTATTGTTTATGTTTCCTCTTGTGTTGTTTCTAGTATTTCGCTAGTAGTAAATATAAATTCGTTGCTATTCATTATTTGTCATTATTCATTATTTTATACCACTATCCATAATAAATACAGTTTAAACTTACTCCGTGTGTATTTCCTTTTGTTATTGACCTTTAATTTACATAATAGTGAAACTAACACAGCTATCTCGTGTGATATACAATAAAACAAATTATATAAAAGAGAATAACCTGTACACATTAGTAGAGAACACTTGTAAATAATTCTAAAACATTGTGTAGCTTCTTTGTGAAGCTCCCTAACATTTTTGCCGAGATTTTCAAATTTATCTTTGCGTCCCAGGCCAACTCTTCAATAAGCTTTTTGGTTATTCAACCATTTATTCAAATCTTGTCTAGCCAATAGAAAACTAGTTGCCACTAGAGGAGAAATTATTAGTTCCTATATGCCAAGGTATTTTATAAGAACTTTTTTTGGCCAATTTTCTGTAGATTTTTTTGGGCATTTTGGTATGGCCGTTTGTGAATTGTGTGAGTAGACCATCAGTTTGTTTCCACTACCTTAGAGCTTGCTTTACCCTTATTAGTGGTGAAGAGGTAGTTACCTCTTAAACCCTTCGAATACGGGTGGGGTCGTGACAACCCCATGCTCTTATTTTTCCAAGTAAAATTGTTAAAAAACATTTTTCCTCACTAGAATGGAGGACATTTATCCTCCGGCCGTCTACATTGCTTGGAGCAGAATACATATTATTACATCACAACAATTAATTTATCACGATGTTTTGTTTTTCGAAAAACGAAGCTGGGACCCGGTGTGACCTCAGGGAGAAATCCATTTTGTAAACTTATAAAATAATTAGTACATTTTGTAAATAATTAAAACAGTATTTTCCTTTTTCGAGACTCTCACAATGTCCTTCTTTTATTGCAATTCATAATTTACAAATTTTATAAATAGGATAACTGGTGAGATATTAATTAAATTGATTGGTATTATTCAATCTGTGAATTACCAATGCAAACCATGACCGTAGCCATATCCATGGCCGTAAGCGAGTCCATGGCCGTAGGCGAGTCCGTGACCGTAGGCAAGTCCATGTCCGAGGAGACCACGTCCAACAAGACCATGTCCAAGGAGACCATGTCCATAGCCAAGACCAGTGGAAGCTACAACTTGAGTATCATGGGTGAGTGCAGTGGCAGGTACAACATGGTGAGCTACTACAGCTGGAGCGGCATAAGCAGCGACGGCTGGGGCGACTAAACCGTGTCCAAGAGCTAGAGCTCCCACAGACCTTTTGCCCAACAGATGTCCACCGAGAAGACCTTGTCCAGCGACAAGACCGTGTCCAGCGACAAGACCGTGTCCGGCGACAAGACCATGTCCGCCGACAAGACCGTGTCCAGCGAGAAGTCCTGGGGCACCGACCAGAGCACGGCCGGCAACCAATCCATGGCCAACACTAGCAGCTCCAAGAGCAGCAGTGGCTAGGCCGGGTGAAGCACCATGGGCGGAACCGTCTAACCATGGGCGCCATTGTCCATCATCGTGGACTCCGACCAAGCCGGTGGCTGAGGTCAAGGCAATGCAAGCGAATAAACAGATCTGTAAGAAAAATAAGTAATTAATATAGATATTTGCAATTCTGCATTCATTTTAACCTTATATGAAGGATAATCCTAGCTTCATTACACACTCAAAATCAAATTTCTCGTAGAATTGCGGTGGTTGTAGCGATGTAATGGGTACAATTTTTTAGGCTGCATAGCGTATTCCTGTATATCCAAGGAAAGGAAAAATTAGTAGTTAATGGGCGTAATAATTCATTCATGAGCGGATAACAAAGCATACGGTACCTAGATATATTTAGTCGAAAGGGGTAACTAGTGAGCAAGCGCCCCTGACATTCAAGTTAATATGGAGTTCACAACATTTAATATAAAGTGGAAATTGTTGTCAAAGAGATGTAGGTTGTTAAAAGAATGAGCTTGTGAAAAATTAAGATTTTGAACAGGCAGACCCAAAGAGAAAAACGAAGGAACTTTTGGCAAACCAATGCGGAGGAATTCTAAACTGGAAGTGAGGTTCCGTGTAAGGAATTACTGCTAGATATGGTTCTAAGATGGGAACCAGAAGGCACTATAAAAAGATGAAAATTTAAAGGAAATCAAGGGGAAGCTTTGCTTTTAGAAAATCATCCAAAATTTTTACCAAAAAAAAAGTCAAATTCCTTTATAATTATATAAGGAAAATTCTGTTTATAAATTTTTGCCGGGAAGCAGTATATATTAAAAAGTAGATTAATCACTTACCATAGAGTTCATGTTGGACCTCCTTTTTTGTTCAATTACTAAGGACTGTACCTTTACGTTTAACTAATATCTGACAAAGTGACTAAGTTAGGCCGAGTATTTATATATAAACCCTGGAGGACAGGCCTACCAGATTGACTCTATATTGACCATGAATTGAACCGCGCGACACCAATCTCCCTCCTCCGTTATATAAAATATTTACCTTCCTTCAAACGGGACTTGGTATCAAATGATTATTTTATACTTTTAGTATGGTCATAAAAAAATTGTTATCATATTTTGTTTAAAACAAAAACCCTGCAACCATCTGAAAGAGACCAGAACATAAGAACAATAATTTTGACACGACGAATTTTTATGGCAGGTTTGGAGTAATCGTTATGAGCATAGACTTGCGAGTGAGAGAACACTGGTGCGAAACTTGCCGATAACAACCAAATTTAGATTTGTTGGAAAAAATATTTCAAGTATTGTTAAGTTTATCTTACTCAGCGCCCGCTCTAGGGGCGGGCAACCCGGACATTTGCCCGGGACGCAAAATTTAGAGGCGCCGTTTTAGCTGTAAGTGTGAGAAAAATATTGATTGGTTAACATGCATATACTTCTCTGAACAGAATAGCATTAGCACCCGAGCAGAGCGCTGCTTCAGCTTGTGTTTGAACATACACAGACTTACTTATTACTTACCTCTAATTATAAAAGACCGGTTTCATTACACCATAGCATTCGTCTTGCTATTACGTCGGTTCTGGTAACAAGTGGAAGTTCATAAAAAATATGTACCTTTATTTGAAAAATATATATATTCTTAAGGGGCGGCAATTTGTCTTTTTGTCTGGGACGATGTAACCGCTAGAGCGGGCGCTGTATTATTGCTGTTAAGAGGAGGCGGTGGGATGTGGCACTAGGGCTGAGCCAGAGATACTGCTGTCAACTAACTTTTGGGGGGTCACTGAAATGGAGCAGGTGCTGATCTGGGTAATTCCAGAGACGAACTGAATACCCTCTAATGAAATCCTCTATACATGATTTTCATTTTTGACCTATAACTCCAATGTCTTCGATATGAGTTGAACGAGAGGATACTCGCGTTAGAAATATAATCCCGTCGCCAGCCTAAAGCTGTCGCGGTTTGCCCCAGCCTGTCAGAACCAGACTTGTGATAGCGGGGTTTACCGCCTAAAAGTTGGCCCCGCCAACCTCCCTGGATCTTGACCTGCACTTCAATGGGCTAAGCGGGAACTTCTGCGCCCATTAGGCATGAATAACAACCTAATTGCCACAATACCACTCGGTTCTTGTAAAACGAATCCTGGCAGAAAAATAAAAAATAAAAAAAGAACAAAAAAAATGCTGATAAAAGGAAATATCTATCGCGATCATGTCAATTTTCGAAATTACATTCCACCGGAAATACATAGGAAATACACCACAAAACGCCCATAAATGAATTGTTTTTGCAATATTTTTCTCTAAAGTTCTCTATAATTGTTTATGATACAATTCCGTCATCTAAATAATATTAATTAGAATAATTAAATACGTCGGCAATATTTTGAGACTGAAGAAAAAAATCGGTTGACCGGAAATGTTTTTTTACTGAAGTTATTTCCGTTTTCTATGTTATTTCCGTTTTCCATAAAAACTGCGACTTCATTAAAAATTTCCACCAACTAGGATTTCATTATAAATTTACACCAACTGTGAATACAGAGTCGTGTGATTTTAACTGGGATTTTTCCAGAGTAAGTTCATTAAAGGAGTTCTGGGGGAAGGGGGTGTGTACGGTGTTACAATGAGTGATTTTATTAAGTTCATATTCTCCGCTGGATTTAAAATTAAAGACAAACAAAAATTATAAAATATGATATTTGGAATCAAATGACAAAAAGTCCTAATATAATATGTATAAAACACTTTATTATACAGTATCGAGCTTTCGTCCTGGGAGCCAGGTAATTCTCAAGATTACACAAATAGGTTAGAACAACATAACAGGTTACAGTTTAATGATAGGTTATATTGTATAATTTAGCAGTATTGGAAAACAAGAGGTTTCATTATTTCAATAAATTTGTATATTTGGCATTAAGATCAGCAATATCTGTTTTAAAATTGGTAGCTGCTTTGTTTCTATTGATATGGATCATTTCTAAAAATATTCTTGTTCCTGAATTGTTTTCCTTGTTAACTATTCTAGTTTTACTGAAATCAAAAGTGTGTCCAGTTTTTGTAGTGTGTTGAGAGAGGGCGTGTTGTCTTTTTTTCTTCTTTTGACGTCATATTTGTGTAGTCGAATTCGATTTTGAACATATTATTTTTCCACTTTTTTTTTTTTATTGAAAGTTTTGATTTTCCAAGCAAAATTTTGATATCTTTCTACAGTGTGCACCAGAAAAGGAATCTATGATATTAACAAAATTGTGTTACCTAATGTCTTATGTCTAAGGACTGTTTCGGGAGAACTAAGCACCAAAGAGTTCGGCTAGTGGTCTTTGGTTTCTTTGATTTCATTTATATTATAATGTTGGTTTTTGTTATTTAAGACGCATCAACATCTATGGTCACTGACCCGGAACTTTCTTAGGCATTGGCGGCCTTCGGACAGGGTTCTCTCGTTTCAGACAACACTGTCCATCACCGGACACTGAGTTGTAGAGGCTTCTAGGAAGAAATCTAAGAGCAGCATAGCTAGACTCGAACCCGGGACCTGCAGGTGAGAATCCACTATGCTAACCGCTATTTCGCTCCCTATTTCAATGTTATTATTTTTATAATAATTATAACTTGTGACAATTGTGTATAACAGAGCCTTTCCAAATATGGGTCGCTGACAAATGGGTTAGGGTGCCGCAAACAAACGAGATATAATAAATGAAATTTCATAGATTGCATTAAATAATGGAATCTTAAAACAGAAAATAAAACATATAGACCTATTAACTCACAAAAAATGCCAACATGCCACTTTTACACTCCAGCGTGTGTCCTCCCTCCACAATTATCTTCAACAGCACCACTTTAACTGTTACAGATCTGGTGTGCTACCTTGGACTCTAATATAAACGAATCATGTGGGAACCCCACACATAAGACTCGAAAGACAAACAAAAACTAAACGCTTCTTTACAGACTTCTCGGAATTACCCACGGAATTGAAACGACTAATATATACAACCGTTCTCAAATCTATGTGAACTTATGGACTAGAACAGTGGGGTTCAGCCAAACTTACAAACGTACAACTATCAAACTTTCCAATCCAAACTACTTCGACAGTTAGTTAGTGTTCTCTACTATCTCACTCTCCATAACGATCTCAACATCCCTTTCGTACAACAACTTGTCAAGACAAAATGCCATACAATAAAATTTAAAAAAGAAAAAAGTAGACCTATTAAGAGTCATTAACAGGCATTTCATTTATAAACAGCAGAAAATATATAAGCAGGTTTCATCGTACCACAGTATTCCCTTGAATCTTGGATTCGTCCTCAAGGGAAGCCCTGAGTTACGGAGTCGTACTCAATGAATGCACGATGCCAAAAAGTTTGAGAACCATTGGTGTGTATATTAACAGCTATTGCCCGCGACTTAGTCCTCTTGAAATTCTTACTACGCTTTCTTGATGTTTCTAGATTAGTTACGAATTTTTAAATACGTGTTAAATTATTAATTTCATCCTATTACACTTTCCTATTATATTGTCCTTCTTCATACAAATTTTGTGATTCCCTTTCGATTTGGATAGAAGGCCAATTTCAAAAAATCCTTTCTTAGTGAGTTTTTCAATGTCACAGAAGCTATCCAAATGGCCAAATTTTATATTTCTAGTTTCAATTGTTTCGTTTTTGACTTGATGAGCCAGTCACGTCATTTCTCTTTATTTGTATAGATTATAAATAAAAATTATAATAGGTTATAGCTCACGCAATACCTTCTACAATTCTAAGTATCATTCAATGAATAAAGACACTCGATATCTGTTTTTTTTTTTTTTTTTTTTTGAGATAATCCGTTAGCGATCATGGAACCACCTTGTACACCTTTTTACGATAGTGAAATTCAGCTGGGATTACCTGTATCACCATTACATTTTATATTATTTTTTTCTACCGTTACTCTCTATGTTCTTGAATGCAAAATTCACGAGATGCAAGTCATTACGAGATACAAGTGATAGTGTGAAACATCGAATTGTACGTTTCAAATGAGACGCACTTTTGAATTCAGCCACTTTTGAATTGACAAACCCCACTCTTGTACAAGTTTGCACGAATCATAAAAGTTATTGCTCCAGTTATCATACAAGTTATTGCTTTGAGTTAAGCATTCCAGGAGCAAATTTCAGATTGTTTCACCCCTCTTAGAAATCGTTTAAAATCATAGCAAAATTAATAGAGAACTTGCCATGAGTATTAGAGTTAGTCAATTAGGTCTTCGAACTGATGACAGTGATGCCAGCTTATGATACTGAACATATCGTGTTCTTAAATAGTTATTCTTTGATTTATTCTTTGTTCGTTTACTTATTGAATGTCCCAATTATAGTAAAACTATTTTCTAATTAGAATTATTTGTTTTTCACTTGCCTTGAAGAAAAATTGATTGCATTATCTTTAAAATGTCGTGGTTGATCCTTCATAAACTTTTATTACCTTTGGTAAAGAAATTTGCATAATAAGATATATTCTTAATTTTATTTTAAAATAATTTTCTTGTTAATGATTCTGTATTCAATTGAATAAGAAAAAAAGTATTTCTCCAACAAAAACTGAATAATTTGGCAATTGTTCAATTAAAATCAATGGCTAAAATTATCGTATTTTAGAGGTTAAAATGAAAGCAGTGTTGCCATCTTTGAATTAAACAAATTTTACCGTTTAAATAAATTGCTTATCAAGTTTTTTTAATTAAACATTTTAAAATTATTTTAACAATAAATAAATATTAAAGAATATTATCTAAATTTGTCTAACATTAACCTATTGTTCTACACCTTTCTAAAGATAACCTTCCACATTTCAATGGCCAACATTCTCTTAGAGGTTACTCTACATGTTTTACCAGTTTTTATTTCCTTTTTATTATAAATAATTAAACTTTTGTAGAAAAAAATATAAATAATTAACGCGAGAATAAAATGTCTTTACAACTTGCTTGCGCTCTTGGGCGAAAAATCTCGACATGTAAGAGCAGCACTTTATAATCATCAAATAAATAATTACACTTTGACTGAGTCCAACTCTTCCATGAGTAAGGGGATTCCTTTTCATTATCAGCATCTTCAGCTATTGTTCTTGCTTTGGTTGTACTTTTAAATGAGTCATTCATTAGATCTTTTATGCTTAATAGTGTTGTATTTTTCTCGACGTGGCAATTAATGCTAAGATATTTTTTAGAGCTAGGTTAAAGGATACAACGTTAGGTCTGCAGAACTGAAAAACATGCAGACTTTTTCTGTAATTGGACTGCTTTATTTTGTGATTATCTATTAGTATCGATTGGCAACCAAAAGATTTGATAAGAAATAAAAAAATTGGTATCAAATTCTAACCAAGTGCAAGCCATACAACGCACACAAAATTCAAATTGGAAATTGTTTATTGAAAGCTATCAGTCTTTTCAGGTGTTCTCATCGACACCGAAAAAATTCAATTTCCAAATATCTCTTGGCGAACCATTGAAGAATGCTACTCCTAGTTGCTGGGTAGCAACAAACTTATTAATAGGATGTCTATAATACTGTTTACATTAGCATAGCAACCACTAAACAGCATGTTGTACATAGATTAACCAAGCAGTTACATGTATTCGAGTAATTTCTTTCACAAAATATTTAAAAATAGAAAAATCAGAGATAAAATATATTCTTCTTAAACATAAAACAACATAATCAAAGATAAATTGTAATCCCGGTAAGCCGATTTGTTTCAAATTTGGAATTCTATCGATGCATCAAATGCGTAATAATATTATACAGGGGGCAAAATCATATATTTTATGAAGTAGTACTTTAGAGGAACGCTACTGTAGCCACAGGAACTCCCAAAAAAATAAATTTAATCGGGAGCTTTTATAAAAGTAATAGGTATTTTCTGTGTAGATAGTATACGAAGTTTAAAGAAAAATTTTTTGGAGCTGTTTTTTGAGATTCAGTAAAGTCGCACTTTCGGTTTGATGGTTTTTGGCCGAAGTATTCGTGCCCGATGCGGTGGTAGTAGTACTTAAACGGAATACCAAGTTTGAGCTTCATACGACTTTTTGTTTTTGAAATATTCTGTTAACAGAAATACACACAAACACAGACCATTCGTCAAAAAGATTTTCTTCGTATTCAGGAAACCTTAAAAAGTGTACTGCGGAAAAAATTCAATTTCGAAAATCTGGCATTATCGCAATACTTCCTCTTACCAGGAGTAAGAGAATGTAAATATGCAACAAATCTGTTAGTGTTTATTTATTTAGAATACAAAATACTCGTATACTTATAGTTTTCGCAATGCTGAATATTTTCAAAATGGGTACTAGATTTCGTAAATAATAAAAACAGAATTTTTGTTTTTTGCGAGATTATCACAATCTCCTTTTTTTTTATTGCAAAACATAATAATTTATTTTACAAAAATTACAAAACATGGTAATTGGTGAGATATTAATTAGTTAGATCTTTTTTATTTACTAAATCTGTGAATTACCAATGCAAACCATGACCGTAGCCAAATCCATGGCCGTAGGCGAGTCCATGACCGTAGGCAAGTCCATGTCCGAGGAGACCACGTCCAACAAGACCATGTCCAAGGAGACCATGTCCATAGCCAAGACCAGTGGAAGCTACAACTTGAGTATCATGGGTGAGTGCAGTGGCAGGTACAACATGGTGAGCAACTACAGCTGGAGCGGCATAAGCAGCGACGGCTGGGGCGACTAAACCGTGCCCAAGAGCTAGAGCTCCCACAGACCTTTTGCCCAACAGATGTCCACCGAGAAGACCATGTCCAGCGACAAGACCGTGTCCGGCGACAAGACCATGTGCGCCGACAAGACCATGTCCACCGACAAGACCGTGTCCAGCGAGAAGTCCTGGAGCACCGACCAGGGCACGGCCGGCAACCAATCCATGGCCAACAACGCCAACACTAGCGGCTCCAAGAGCAGCAGTGGCTAGGCCGGGTGAAGCACCATGGGCGGAACCGTCCAACCATGGGCGCCATTGTCCATCATCGTGGACTCCGACCAAGCCGGTGGCTGAGGTCAAGGCAATGCAAGCGAATAAACAGATCTGTAAGAGAAATAAGTAATTAACGTGAAAAACTTGTACAAATTTGCATTCATTCCATTTTTATATTAATGTTTACAATTCCATCAGAGCAATGTTAACATCAATTGTCATGGATGCTATGATGGTGTGGTTGTAAAAAATGATAAGTAAATATGTCATTGGTAAGAAGAATGTCATAAAGAAGAAGGAAAGAAACTATTATGAACTAGCAACTGCCGCTAGACAGATGGAGTAGAGAAAAGCCGAGGAAAATTGTCCAATCCACCGTTTTTGACCAGAAATGGACTGTGTGAAAGGAACTGAAACGATATAGATTGTTAGCACAATGTGGGACTAATCAAAGAAGCTGGGCTTTTAGAATTAAAAGAGTTTGAATCTAAAAAAATACAACTACTTTTGCTAGCACAGTTATATATGTAATTAATTAATTCTGTTCTAACAAAATAATCATTATTAGATATTCAATTATCTTCAAGGCACATGAATGGGAGAATCTAAATTAATAAGAATTACTTCTTTGATGAGAGCGTAACCTTACTCCTCCCCCAAAATCTTCCCTTCAATGAATTTACTCGGGAAGCTAATTCAACCAGAAATGATAGGTTTCTGTATGTATGATGAGTATAATGAGTTTAATGAAATTAGGTGGTGGCTTTATGGGGAAGTCCTCCCCCCTCCCCTAAACAGTATAAAAAGTTCAGTAAAGCTACACTCCCGGTTAACCAATTTGTTTTTTAACTCGGAATTTTGACATCATATTTTATTGTAATCAATATTATGTATATCATAGAATGATAAAATTAACTAAAAATAACATTTCACAGGAAAACATAACCACACACATCCCCAAAAATCCCCTTAAATGATTTTTCCCGGAGAAATGTTAAAATAGAAGTCGTAGCTTTTTATATGTGTCCTAATATTCCATGTTTAAGGAAAATCGACGGAGCCATTTCTTTTGAGAAAATGCAAAAGAATCTATTCAGTGAAGTGATATTGTTAAAAACTTTATTGTAAGGTCCAAATTATCGAAAACTCGATATAGAAAATTTGACAGTATTACAATATACTTCCTTTTTCTTACCAGTAGTAAGAGAAAGTTGAAAGAATAATAAGTATAATATATATAAAAAGAAAATAACATTAACTAACCATAGAATTCATGATGGACCTCCTTGTTTGTTCAATTACTAAGGACTGTACCTTTATGTTTAACTAATATCTGACAAAGTGACATAAGTTTAGCCGTGTATTTATATATAAACCCAAGGGGAAACAGGCCTAGAAGTTTTGCTCTATATTGACCATGAACCAAACCAGACAATACCACTTCCCCTTCTAATGTTATAAGATATTTTCCCCTCCATTCTGTCTCCAAACGGTACTTGGTATGGAATTATAATTATTTTCTAGTATAGCAGTTGGGTGTGGTCATTTTAAAAAAATATCTAGGTATAGTTATAGCTAAAGTGTAAGAGGAATGTAATGTTGAAAACCCCATTCCTGCTACCAGGAAGAGGTAAGCACAGCAAAAGCTTAATAATATTGATGCGACGACCTGACAGGTACTTGATATAGGATGTTTGCACACACACACACGTACATATACATACATATTATATACACTGCAATAGTACTTGATATTATACTCTGGGCATTAATAGAGACGCTTGTGACATGTCATCCATGCTGTTGATTCTATAATATATCAGTCTCTATTTAAACTGATTAAGTGTTTAGGCTTTTACAAGATAAATTTAGTTCAATGGAATAATTTTCAATAAAGTAATTATTATAAATAATTTTTATTAATATAGGTTATTATTGAGTAAAAAAGTAATTAAATGCAGACAGGCTTACTTCTCAATTATGCTCATCCGGTCTTACTACTTAAACTAACACTTCTGAGAAAGTTGGTTTTAATAGTGGCTTCTGACTTTTATTTCGATGCGGGCATTCTCTGTGGAAATGCATTTGTCAGCAGAAACGACATGGAGATGGGGTGTGCTAGGATTAGAAGATTTCGAGGTTACAGCGAAAACTGTAGGGTTTATTTTCGAAGCCTGTACTTCCTTTAGGGCATTGGCATAAGAAAGTGCTTCGTCTAATTTTTGAGATCGTTTTGTTCGTACCTCATTTCGAAGCGGTTGAGGAAGCGGTTTAGGAACCCATCAGTGGCCAGTTTGTCTAAAATAGAATGTAAGACCTCGAGTGGATTAGCTTGAGCTTTTAAACTAATAGCGAACTGGATATGTCTAATTTTATCCGCGAAGGTTTCAGGTGACTCTGTGGGTAGAGACTGAATATTAGTCATCTGTTGTAAGAGGACTAGGGGGGTTTTCTCCATAGGAAATCGGGCAAGAAGTCGCTCTGAAATTAGAGGATACGTTATAATTGAACCCTGGCGTGTAATTCAGCTTTCTGCGTATCATAAAATATTTTCGCAGAACCTGAGAGCGTAAGTGCTAGTATTTCTAATTTCGCAGCGTCGTCCCAGCCAGAAAGACTAGCGCAATGGCTAATTTAATCTAGGGAATCGGACACACTGGCTGAATTTTCTCCAAGGTGGGTAAACTATTTATTATTTGTAAATTTCTTAAGGGGCTAGCAGATTGATTGCTGGGGGGTGGCAGGAGGATTGGCTAATTGCTGCTGAGCAAATAAATATTCTACAGCAGCGTCGATGCCCACATCTTGTCCATTTATCTTATATATTTTTGAAACAAGTGATTTACTACCTTGAGAAAGATTATACTCGTATTTATCAAGGCGTCTGCGTAACTGGATTAAATTGCTGCCAACAGAAAGGTTATTATCGCGTAATATCTTTACAATTCGCGATCTATTAAGAACACTCATAAATTCAAAAAATTGACAAGGGATTGGGGTACAGTGGTATAAATACAAAATTTTAAAAATGAAATTCAATAGAAAATTCCATTATGGGAAATATATAAGATATTTCCGCTGAAAAAATAATTGAAAAAGCAATAAAATTATTTGATGGATAATTTGTTTAATTAGTGAATTGAAAATTGTACGTACTTGTTAATTTTGTGGATTCTGGTTGATAAAATATCCCAAACAGCTGGCACCAATGAAATGTATTTGGAGTGTTGAGTTGTTATGTGTTTGTCGTAGTAGTTGGTGTAGCACAAGCGGTTTAGTAAAAGTGCTTGTGTTTGTAAGTTTTAATAGAGAGAAGTAATAAGAATAATTATGAAAACACTGGTAGATTAAATTAAATATATTATCTTTAAAGATATTTAAATATTTTACAATATCACAACTATTATGCTTAATAGATCTAGAATAAAGGCAAATCACTATCACTGGCACTGAGTTTAAGAGAGCGATTCCGGAAGCAAGTGTTCTGGCTTGAATGTCTGTTCAGACAATATTGAAGGAATGTCTTCTTCGTTGAAATCTTCCCCTGTGAGAAGAAGGAGTAGACAATGCTAACAAGGTTCATGAACTCTTCCTGTAACTCTTCTTCTTCTATATGGGTTACCCGCCAACGAGCTCGCATTTTTTTCATAATTTTCTTCAATTGAAATAAATATAATTCCTTGCATCCATCACATATATTTGAGGTATCTTTTGTCTCCAAGGGGTGAAAGGAAATATCTTGGTTCGAAGATTGGTTAGCCGATTGGTTTTGTGTACGTTTTCAACAATAGGAAACATGCTCTTCAGTTTAAAGTTGTCTAGATGTTAGCTGCCATTTTTCCAATAGAAGCTATAGAGCTGCAATCTGATATTCAATTAAAAGGCTACACTTTGTAAAATCCTTCTTTTTAGAGTTTAATCTCTCTCGCTACACTATCTTATTTATTCTTCGATTATTAGCAACATCCCACATTAATGAACAACTATTTTCAAGGATGAAGTGAATGAAGAACAATATTAGAACCAAAGTATCTGTAGAGCACCTTGAGAACTGACTGAGATCTTTAACTACTTCCATCCAACTAGATATTTTTATATTAGTTTCTCAAACACAACGTCGGCTAGCACCAACTAGCTTTATGCTACCAACTTTTATTTTTTTTGTAAAATGTTTAAATTCTTATGAATTTTATTACATAGATAAGTAAATTATCTATAGCAGTAATCACAAATGGATATTTTGATCTAATACAATCTCTATCTTAACCGGCTTTCATAACTACTATGAATTTAAATAATTTGGCACCGGATATCAGAAAAATTATCTTTTTGCTTATCAGCTGTCGTTAGTAATTGTATTTTAAGTGCGGCCCAAGACAGTTTTTCCAATGTAGTCCACATAACCCAAAAGATTGGAGACCCCTGGTATAGATTACTGAATTTTATTAATATAGCTTAATTACTTTTTGAAATATATCTAAACACTAACAAGACAATACTTAAACTGTCATTACCTTTATCTGTAAAGGTAACTAAAATGAATAAAATTCTCATATTAATGAAAATCGATTTTATAAATATCTTGTATTAACTGCAATAGGTGAATAGAGAGAAGATGTTTGCAGTCACAGAACACGTGACGGTAGATGTTTGCCTCTAAATTGCTATCTTAGTTATTTATTCAAAATTACCATCTAAACAAAATTAATTAGCTATAAATAGATTGCCAAAATTCAGAGTTTCAAGAAAATTAGTAAACCGGAAGTACGTTTTTACTGAACAGTTTGTTTTTTTTAGTTTTCACGATTTATTCCATAATAACACGGACGAATTTTATTAAATTTTGTTGAAATTATCAATATCTGTAACGGGTTTATCTCTCTTGTATTTCTTAGCGGTCACAAATGACAGATACTACAACAGCTTCAGAATTCATTTTTCTGATTTTCTTGCACGATTTTGGTGAAGGTAATGGGCACGCTAACTCTGTTTTTATGCAGTGGTTTTTTTTTTTAGTAAATCTGATTGGAATTCCAAACAATTTTGTCCATTTCTGAACTGTGCAACATTTTACCTTGTCTTAATTTTGATTTCAAATTGGACATGTTAAACTATAAAATTTCGATTAAAACTAACAACAACTAACAAAATATAATAGGCAAAATTACGATTAAACTAAAAGCAGCAAATAACTAAATACGTATAATACACTCCTTTTTCCTAAGCGATTTTATTTTCCTCTGCGTATTTTGTAAATTTCGCATCCAAGGTGATTCATTCCCCATGGCAGTTAATGCACTCTATTTTCTCCAATCTCACTGCTCGCTCAAATTTGGACATACGAACTAGAACTATCCGTGACAACTGGCGTTCATTCATAGAGGAGGCTAAGACTCGCGCAAGCGGGTTGTAGAGCCAAATGAAGAAGAAGAAGAACGACTAGAATTATACGGCACTGCTAAGCGTTCCAACCTTAATAGAATCCAAAATCTTCAGTCAAAAATCCTCCGTCGCATTGTCGTCGCCCCTTTTTACGTCACCGACCGCACCATCCACAACGACCTCAAATTCCCGTTTGTCAACGACCTCACAAAATCCCGATACAACAAATTTCACAGTCCCCTATCCCTTCGTCCAAGTCCTCTACTCAAACTCACTCCCAGGTAATCCCCAAAGACGGCTGAAGCGCGACCTCCTGGATAAGTAATATCAGTTATCACTTGATGACTGCAATGCCATTCATGACATTGCATGATATACTATTCCTTATATCATATTTACTTGTTGTATTATTTATTTATTTATATATTTAATACTTGTTATAAGATCTAAAGATCGGAACAAGGTGAGTTGTTGAACAACATTACAAATGCCAAAATAAATCACATACAAAATATAAATACAATACTTAATCTGAGTCAAAATAACAATTAAATACTTCTGATCATTAAAAAAAAAAAAACTAAATTTGACATACTGGAAGATAAATAATAATAAACAATAATAAAGGAAAATAAAAATGAAAATAATAATCTGAAATTAAATACAAATACATGACTCAAACAGATTGCTGTCCTTTGACATATATAAAAATTAAAGGAGATAAAATAATCTAAATTTAAATTTACTTATATAGATATATAATTCACTTTCCCATCACAGCAGGCCTCATCTTTAGAATCTTAGACAGAAAACTGTACAATATCAGAGCATCTTTATGGTTAGTTATATTCAGTAAATTGAAATAATCGTAATTACAATCTTGCAGAATTACACTGAATGGTTCTATATTACGAAGCGATTCATAGACTGGACATATTAAAACTAAGTGATATAATGTTTCATTTTCATTCAAGACACATAGTTCACAAGGTTTTCTACAGTCCACTATGTAATTAATATTATTAAATGAAAGCTTTAAGTAATAAGTTCCGGATAATCTCAATTGCGCAATTACATTTAGTACTTTTAATGAAAGTTTCTTGTCGAGTAAATATTGAGGTACACAATCTAATGGCTGTAGTAGGTAAGGAGTAAAACTGGAGTTGATAATTCTATTGTACTACTTGTTTTATATATATATATATATAAAATACAGTTGTAAATATTCAATAAAAAAAAATTAAAAAATTCTCCATATCGCACTGATCTGTGTTGTGTAAATTTACTGAACGTTGTCTGCCCTATACACTGGATGCTTGAATGTCCATATTGGAGACAATTCAAACATGGTCTCCCCTAAGGAACATATGGCTCCACTCTGAACTTCGTCCCTCACAAAATGACATGCATCGGAAGTTTCTGACTATCGAAGGTCAAGAAACAAGTTTCAAAAAGCCTATTTTCGGATCTTTTATAATCCCCTTTCTACCTTTATCACCGAAATTTCACTTCAAAGGTTGTGCAGAATTTCTTTCTCTGGAAAGGATACTTCGTGTTTCAGTTATGATTTTCATTCGGCTTTTGCCTGCAGCTCTGATATCAAATATATCAGTTGAATAACTGTTGTCCTCTGAATGTATATCCATTTACCGAATGTCACTCGATATTCCCGTCCCGACCTTCTACGTGTAGAATGTACGGGGACCTACGTCCGTAAGCTTATGTAAACCAGTCAAGTTCGCACCACCTGTTTCCATAGGTACTTCATTATTCATTTTATATTATACTGTTATATCATTAGTAGCGGCATGTATATTCGCTTTACTATCCTTGTTTTTCACCAACCTCCCCGCGCGCATATTCAGACTCGTATAGTGGCGAGTCAGCGATTTCTTGTGGCCTTTCCCAGACTTACCATTCTTATTATTACTAATATTAACATTATTATTATTATTATTAATAGTATTACTATCATTAATATTATCATCCGAATACTTATCTTCTCTGTCAGCAGGTGGCCGTCTATCATGAGGTAGGCTCCTCTATCACCAATCCTCCTATGAAATGGTAGATTGTTTTTGTTATTCTATTTTTTTTATTTTCCCCAGAATCCAAAATTTTCTATTTTATTCCTATTTTAACCACCTAAAAGCACAACCTTACTTAAATGATTGATTATAAATTCCCTAAACCTCACAAAATTGCCACTTTTAGAAAGCCCTCTAAAATAAACTATAACATTAATTTTTTAATTGACATCTTACAACTATAAACAATGGCAAAAGTGTATGTACTGTATAATAAACAATTGTGTCACTGAGCTAAGCTCAGCATCACAACTAGGATGATGTGATTGGAGAAACCAACCAGCGCTGGAACTCCCTATGATTAACTTGTGGGTTGAGGAGCAAGGAGATCTCGTGGCCAACGACGTCTTAAACAACGTGGAGGATTGTCAGGGTGGAAAGGTGTAGAGAGTGATTGGGCAAGAGGATTTGGGTGAAGTTCTAGGCTTTTATGGAAATTTTGGAAGGGGAGTGGATTAGATCATTAACGAAGGGAATATTAATGTCATGATGAAGTATGCGATTGGAGGCATAATAGGGTGCGTTAACGATTCAACGGAGGGCTTTGGATTAGAAGGATTGTATGGGTTGTCCATTGGAAGGTTTTGCGGAGCCCCACAATTCTGCTCCATATGTCCATATCGGTCTAAGTAGTGTTTTGTGGAGTGTGAGTTTGTTCTGTACCTTCAGGTAGATTTAGGTCCAAGGCGTCTTCTTAAGAGTCCGTAACGTCTGTTTAGGTTCTTTTCGTTTAAGTCTTGTTTGTGGGTTGGTTCCAAGTTAGGCGACTGTCTAAGTAGAGTCCTAGGTAACGTACCTGTGAGGAAGTTGGTATTTCTGCATTGTTGATAGTTGGTGGTTGGCAAGTCTGTCTTCGTAATGTAAATGTAACCTGGACATATTTGGCAGGATTGAGTTTTATACTCGATTTTTCACACCAACTTTCAATGAGCTCAAGGTGTTTTTGTACAACAGTAGAGACATGAGAAGGATCGGGGTGTTTGGGGCTGGGTAGGAATGACAGCAGCATAGATGGTATGAAGGATTGATCTAGTATACTGTCTCAAATCGCAAACCTCAATGCCGCATCCCACTCTGAAACAGCGGCCCGTAAAATAGGATTGCAGAAGATGGTAAAAATGGAGTGGGAAGGAACTGTTTTAATTTATAGAGTAGTTCTGGGTGCGAAACTCTGAACCACATCCAGGCAATATTTCTTGTTCTTCAGAGCGGACGAAATAGTATCGACTACACTGAAGGACTGTTGAATAGTGGATTGACGGGTGCGGAATCCAAATTGGTGGGTAGAGATGTTTTGAGATTCTAGGATAGAAATTAGCCGTTTGA
Organism: Triatoma infestans; assembly: GCA_011037195.1. NCBI lineage: Eukaryota > Metazoa > Arthropoda > Insecta > Hemiptera > Reduviidae > Triatoma > Triatoma infestans. The sequence continues at coordinate 45,990 of JAAEAF010003540.1, forward strand.
GGAGTATTTTTTCTAGGACTTTGGATAGTATAGAAAGAAGGCCTGGATAGGGTCGGTAAGAAGATACTTCACTTGGAAGTTTATGCGGTTTGGAAATAAGTGTAGTTAAGAAATACTTCCACTGGATAGGAAAGTAGTCTGTACGAAAAATCGAATTAAAAATAGTGGCGAGGAAAACAATGGACTGCCACTACTCTCCCCACTACAGCCCACTGTTCGTTCATAAACTAAACTTTTTACACTATTTACATTAAATAACTATGTACATGAAAATGAAAAGAAGAAAAACAAAACACGATGCAACTAAAGAATATAGCCAAAAAGTAAAATAAATTCTTCTTTGTAATAAATAATAAATGGGAAAAAATGAAATAGGAGAAAGAAAAAAGAGAAATCAGTTAAATAAGAGAATAGCAGAGCGTACACTAGATAATGTAAACTCTAAAAATGTAGCAAAGAGAGGTTTCACTAGGGTATAAAAAATCAAAAGTTGGTTGCTAGATTCCCCGGCAAACTTGGTTACACTTTTTTACTTGGTTGGTAATTATTGAACCTTTGTACACAGCTAAAAACCATTTATTTTTTGGATTTCCGACGTTTCAGCACTATACGTGCCATTTTCACAGGACAAATTTTCTTTTTACATACTGAAAAATTATTAAATATAATACATTATACATAATACTTTAATCACTTACATTGGTTAAGATATAATCTTATACCAGATCGAGTAGTCCGAAAATTAATTAGACTTTGATGTTTATTAGTGTATCCAGAGGCTTCGTTTACCACAATAAAAACAACATGAAAATGATAAAAAGAAACAATTTTGTCAATATAGGCCATAAACGAACAATAATCAAAACATACATAAATTATAAGAAAAAAGTCAACATGAACAACCACGTGGGTACTCAATCCGTTTAAGGGAGTGCGAATATGCTATTTAAACAATTTTGTACTAATTAAACATTAAAAAAATCTGGACAACAAGACTCACTACGATTTGGCATAAAAGGTTAAATAAATTAAAATAAATTAAAACGAAGCCTCTGGATTCGACAATAAAGCTAAAGTAATTAATTTCGGATTACTCGGTATGGTATTTTCTATTTTTTTAAGTTATATCATAAACTAAGTAAGGATTGAAGATTATGTATAGGTGTTATATTTTTTAAACTAATTTTCAGTCTGTCGGAAAGAAAAGTGGTCTGTACAAATGGCACGTATAGTGCTAAACGGTCGGAAATCCAAAAAATCTAAATGGTTTTTAGGTGTGTACAAAGTTCAATAACTTACCAACCAAGTTCCAACAATAAAATACAGCATTAAAAAATACCAATCAATTAACATTTTTTACTTTCTTCTTACTCATATAAGAGGAAGTATTGTAATCGCAACAAATTTTCGAGACAGAGTTTTCACCGAACTAGCGTTGTTGAGGTCCCCTGAGTCCAAAAAAAAGGGTTTAGGAGCAAAGGTCTGTAGTTTGTGGGGGTGTGGGTGTGATATATATATATGTATGTGGGTGTGTGTCTGTGTGTGTGTGTGTGTGTGTATGTATGTATTTGAACAGCATAGCAAAAACGAAAAATCGTAGAAAGTTCCAACTTGATATTCCGTTTAGGTATCACCATGGGATGGATCTGACTGTACGTTATCTGTCAATATTCCTTAACCGAAAGTACCACTTTACTAGTTTTTTTTTTTTTAAGTTTTTTCGATCTTCTTAAAAATAGCTCCGACAATTTTCTTTAAACTTGGTATATCAAACCATATACAAAGAGCTACAACTTTTATTTATAACATTTTTCAAGGAAAATTCATTTAAGGGCACTTCCGGAGAAGGGGTGGGGTTAGCTTTTCATCTAAAGTGCTATTTCAGTTTATTAAACAATTCTGCCTTCTTAATAATGTTAATTAGAATTAAATATTTTGTTGAAATTCTGAGTTTGAAAAAAATCGGATACCCGGAAGTGCGTTTACTTTAACACTTTACTAAATAAATGATTTCTTCACTTTTTCGCGATTTTCTTAAAACATCACGTATAAATCAAACATGCAATGATCTACATCTTTTATTTTAAAAATATTTCTCTGGGAAAAATTCATTTAAGGGCATTTTAAGGGGAGGGGTGGGGTTACAGCTTCCTCTAAATTGCTATCATAGTTGATTATTATACAATTTGATCATCCTAACAAAATTAATTAGAAATAAATAGATGGTCAAAATTCCAAGTTTTAAAAAAATTAGTTAACCGGAAGTGCGCTTTTATTGGACAGTTTTTTTCAGTTTTCGACGAATTTCGTTAAATTTGGTACACAAACTATAATATTTGTCAATTATAATTTTTAGAACAGGCGTAAAAGAAAGTTGTGTGAGTGTTTCACAACAGATTTTTCTTATTTAGGGAACTTTATAATATTTATTTCCGGTAAAAACTAATTGAAAAAATTTATCGATGATTTAAAAAAAAAATTACAAAAATGATCGCACTACTTCCTGTTATAACAGTTACAGGAAGTAAACATTATTTTTGACGTTTAACCTTATATAGTAAGTAATTCTGGTGTACTTTTAAATTAAAACACTTTTACTTTCTTTTATTTCTAGTAAACAGGAAATGGTGTCCAAATCTTGTCAAATTTTCTAAATTGAGTTTTTATCTGCAAAATACACCACGTCTTGATATCTACTGAGTAAAAAAAAAAAATGTTTTTCGCAAGTGCTTGAGTGTGTTTGAGTGTGTGAAACAAAATGCTACAAAAACAAAAAGTTGCGAGAACTTGGTATTCCGTTTAGGAGATATTACCACAGCATCCGACACGAAGATTTTTGGTCAAAAAATCTATCAGCCGGCAGTGCGGTTTTACTGAATGTTTTTGTTTTTACATTGCTTCACGATTTTCTGACTCAAACATAGCTCCAATGATTTTTTCTTTTAACTACGTATACTATCTACCTATACACGCCAATTTTATTTGTACCTTCTCTCGGAAAAATTGAATTTTTGGGGGTTACTGGGGTAATATTAACGTAAATGTTTTCTCTAAATTATTACTTCAATTCCGTATATAGTCTACCTACCACTTATATAATATTAATCTGGATTAATAGCATTGCTAGAATTTCAAATTAGAAGGAAATTGGCTAACCGGAAATGCAACTTTAACGAGAATAAGTGTTTCGAGATATTAGGAATTTTTTTGAAAATAGCTTAACTATTTTCTTTAATCTTGGAATGCTAACGACAAAGATGAAAAATCATTTTTATTAGTAACCTCGTTCTAAAAAAAATATTTTTATACAATAATATATATTTGTATTATTAGATTTTGATATTAACTGGCCTATTAATTAAGTTTTGTTCGTGATGGCTCTTACAAAACGTCAGTATTTATTGATGCTATATTTAATTATTGATTATTAACACCCTATGATAAGTCATTGTTGGAACGTTATCTGGTGGATCGCTAATCTAGTGAACTCCTGGTATTCATGAACAATGTTCTCATTTCATGGAAGACAAGAGATCTATACATTCATCCTCTCTCGGAGGATACGGTTAGATATAAACTCATTCGTGTGCTTAACATGATGAGCACAATGAAGCAGGCAAACCATTATCGCAGGCACTGGCTGCCTTGTCAGAATTCTAGTTACAAAGTAGGACTTATTTATAATCCTAAACGTGAACCATAGTTCCTTGGAAAGGATGATTAAGGCCTAAAAACTCAAACAAGATAAGGTCCAAAGCAACAATAATAAATAGGATATACATATAACAGTGGACAGCTGTATATTTAATTGGACTAACAACACCCAATAAGAACAGAAAAAGATTTATAGCTAATTCCACCTACTTCACCGGTAGGGTGAAAGTTTTCCATCTCTGCAGAGTAACATATATATAGAATGTGAATTAAGAAAACATCGTCTAATAACTACCCTAAAACATGGTTGCACTCCTCAAGAAAATTATTTATATGTAATGTCACGGGAAAATATGTAAGTAGAATAATCGACGGAAGAGTTAATCTGTCTTTAGTTACTTATAATTCAAAAAAGTTATCAACCTATATTAATAAAATTCAGTATTCTAAATTTGAACTAAATCAGTCTATTGGTATTGTTAGTTTATGTAGTGAGTCTGCCAGTCTGCAGTTACATATAGCTCCAACTAGTACTGATTTATGTCGGAAAGGGATTACTGAAATCTTTTTTGAGGACGATAAAATAGTTGAGCTTCAGGTTTTGGATATTGTAAATAATAAAATCAGACTTTTTTGTTTTTTTTTTTTGGAGATTTGAAAGACCTCCTTCTTTTATTGCAAAACAATAAAATTAATTAAAAAAATTCAAATAGTTTACTAATGGCGAGATATTAATTTATTAGGATGTTTTGACTAAATCTGTGAGTTACCAATGTCTGGCAACGAAACCATGACCGTAGCCGAGTCCATGACCGTAGGCGACTCCATGTCCGAGGAGACCACGTCCAAGGAGACCATGACCAAGACCAGTAGAAGCTACAACTTGAGCATCATGGGTGACTGCAGTGGCAGGTACAACACGGTGAGCTACTACAGCTGGAGCAGCATAAGCAGCGACGGCTGGAGCGGCATAAGCAGCGACGGCTGGAGCGGCATAAGCAGCGACGGCTGGAGCGGCATAAGCAGCGGCGGCTGGGGCAACTACAGCAGCTGGAGCGGCATAAGCAGCGACGGCTGGAGCGGCGTAAGCAGCGGCAACACCGAAATGGTGGCTAGCGGTAGCAGCTTTCTCGGTTTCATGGGCGATAGCATGGGCTACTTTTCCAGCGGCAACTTCATGGGTATCAGCTGGCAGAGCAAGTGGTACACCACCTCCGAGGATGTTTCTGGCGCCTTCACTGGCTTGTTGGATGAGATGAGCGTTCTTGGCAGCGGCAACGTGTACAGTGTCCAATGGTACGTTCAAAGCATTTGGGTTGACTACACCGTGTCCAAAAGCTACGGCTCCCAAAGATCTTTTGGCCAACCAATGTCCACCGAGAAGACCATGTCCAGCGACAAGACCGTGTCCAGCGACAAGACCGTGTCCAGCAACAAGAGCGGGAGCAGCGACCAAGGCACGGCTGGCAACCAATCCATGTCCAACAACGCCAACATCAGCAGCGCCAAGAGCAGCTGTGGCTAGGCCGGGTGAAGCACCGTGGATGGAACCGTCCAACCATGGGCGCCATTGTCCATCATCATGGACTCCGACCAAACCGCCGGCTGCGGCGAGGGCAATGCAAGCAAAAAAACAGATCTGGAAAAAAAAGAAGAAATTAACCTGAGACATTAAAGTTTCATTAATTCCAACTTGATCTTGATCACGTGAATCAGGGCAATTTTAAATTTAACTTTTGTCGTAAAAAAGTTACAGAAAAATAAAATCTACTTAAAAGGACTACAGGAAGGATACAGGCCGATATTATGGTAAAATTGCGAGGTATAGGAAAGCAGATAGACAAATTCACTTTTTTGGTAAACTCTAAATATCCAAAGAAAAGAAAAGGCTAATCTACAAGATATTATGTTGAAAGGATATTATTTGGGCGGCGATCAAAATAAGTTATAGAATACGAAATCCCTTTTAACTGAAGATAAGTTGAAATAGAAGTCAAAGGAGAAAAGAACCAGAAATTATTCGAGATTGCATATACAAAGAAATATAGGTATACAAAAGATTAATAAACTGACATCCACCAAACAAATGAGGGAAATGAAAAGCCGAGGAAAGTTTGGCAAATTATGATGGAGCACTCGTTGGCCAGAATTCGGTTCCGGAGAAAGGAATAACATCGATAGGAGAATTATTGGTAGAATTTAGTGCCAGAAAAAGGAACCAGATAGTAGATTAGATTGAAAAATGGGGAACGGTGAGCAACCAGATAGTATATGCCTGTATAAGGTAGTGAATAAATTTATCGGAAATGAAAGGAGCCGAATTTTTAAAAAATCGCAAAAAGAAGAGCTTGCAGTTGACAGATTTCTGTTATTAGTTTTCAGCAAAATATTCCGTTTTTAAAAAAAGGAAAGCTAATGTTATCGGAGAAAAAAAAGAAGTGAAAAACAGAAGAAAAATTCGTTAAAGAAAATTGTGAATATTTTATAAAAATTTCCAAATGGGGAAAACAATTTAAAAATGAATACGATGAAGATTTGCCAAAAATAAAAATAAGAAATAAAAATAATACCACTTACCACAGATTTCATGATGTACCTCCTTGTTTGTTCTACTACTAAGGACTGTACCTTTACGTTTAACTAATATCTGACGAACTGACAATTTGGGCGAGTATTTATATATAAATCCATGGGAGGGAAAAGAAAGACCTAGAAGTTTTAATACTACGATGACCATGAACTGATCCGCACATTACGATCGTCATCCCCCCCCTTACTACTATTTTGGTGAGAAGTTATACCCTCACTTCCTTTAAATGGTACTTGGTATAGAACTATTATAATATTATCATTTTACAGTCTACAATTGGGTGTGGTCATTCACAAAATAGTTTTAACGTATATCTTTTTTTGAACTTAGTAAAGAGTAAAAAACTTTGCAGCTTCTAGAAAAGAGGTAAGCATTAGAAAAGCTTAATAATGTTGATAGGACTTTAAGGAAATTGATATAGCATGCTTCTACACTCAGATATATACGAGATTTACAACTTAAACTATCACTATCTAGTAGACTGATTTAGTACAAAATTAGTAATGTTCCAGTACACACTAAAATAGTATATAGAGTGCTGAATTTTATAATATAAGTTGAATACTTTTTAAGTTATAACTAAATAAAGACTGACAAACTTACAACTTAAACTATCCTTGCAACAACTTTATGTATGAGGCAATAATCTTGAAATACATATTCCAAGATTTAAAACAACACTGTCAATTTTATAATTGTACTACAGAATGATGAATGATGAGTGTCTTACACTTGACTATTTTTTCTATTGAAGGATATGGGGCATTGTGACTTGAAAGAGCTACTGCTTTCCCCAACACTTTTCAGGATAGGATCCCTCAACACCAAAAGCAACCCTTCCAATTTTATTTCTCTAAGAAATCTGCAAGATATCTCTTCTTCCCGATTTGTACTCAGGATTTTAAATCTTGACAATGTCGCAAACAGTTTTGGATAAAAAATTGGAGGCTCCTCCACCATCTCCACATCTCATAGAATCTGCTATCCGCTAACACATTCACAGCTACGGCGTCTCTGGGGGGTCCACCTTCCTCAAGAATGTCCAATGAGGAAATGTATTATTAGCTAATAGGGTCTATTATTATAGAAAAGGATTCATCCGGGGAATCATCTGTAAGAGCCCTTGCTCTCTTGACATCCATCTACTCATTGTTGAGCTTTTCATAGGAAGGCTGGTCATTTAATTCACAAGAGGAATAATCTGGCATTCCATGAAGGACTGCTTTTTTTCTTGCTAGAGATATCTTATTATATACTGAGTCAACCTATACTGGCTTTCAAAGAAACGATACTGTGGCAGACATAATACTGTGCAAACATAATCTCCAACCATGCGGATCCAACCACCTGTTCAGCCATAAACTATTTAATACTCAATTTAATGATTTCCTTTTTGTTTGTCTTGAAGAAATCAATTGAATACTGAAACACTAACATAGTGTTGAATACTGAATTTTATAGGTTGATTATTTTTAGAGGTATTAGGAACTAAATAGTGATAGGTTTACTACTTAAACTACCACTTCCAGTAGGCTGATTTGGTTCAAACTTACTAATGTTCTAGTACAGACTAAAATAGTAGAGAATACTGAATTTTATTAAAATAGGTTGATTTTATTCTGAGTTTTAAGTAACTCAAGACTGACAGATTCACTACTTGATAACAAGTTTTCTTTTTTGAATTATTTATCCATGATTAATAAAAAAAATGAATCTTTTATTTTAACAGAACGGAAATCGTTTGTAGGAAATTAAAAAAAAAATATTAATGTAAATTTATGTTCGTGAATAAAACCACCTTTCTCTCGCAAGGACGGCCGTGTCGGCGAACCGTTAGCAAGTTCACTAGTTGTAGTTCCAGTCCGCGCCCAATTCAAGTGGTGGTAGTGAAACCAGCTCTGCTCTCTTAGAACGCCAACCTTAACCGACTGAACTAATCATTGAACTAGTTCTGTTGTAACATTGTACTATATTACGTATTTAAATGTTTTTTTTTTTAACTTCTTTGTCGAATCTTTGGATTTCTTTTAATTTCTTTACAATATTAACATATAGATTTTCTAATCTTTAAGATAATTTTTCCTCTTGTTGTATTTCTGCAGTTTTTAATCAAGTTTTATTTTTTTTATGTGCATTACAAATTTATACTTTGCCTACCACAAAATTCGTCACCCGGAAGTACGATAATACTGATTATTTTATCGCAATTTTTTTGGGAAATGCCATCAAGATTTTATTTGAATATCGTATAATGTCTTGAAATATAATAATAGATTTTTGACAAATTTTTCTAAGTAAATTATATTATAACCTTTCAACAGAGGCAGGTAGGAAATTCTTACATTATAGAGATCCCAAACATGCATTACATATTTATTGGACATTTACGTATTGATATATTTATATCTATTTGTACAGTTGGTGTTTCAGGTTTAAAGGAAATGTTATAGTAGTTTTTTGAGAAAATTCGAAAAAAAATGTTTTCTATATAATGGCCATTTTGGTTAATAGCCATTTTGGTTAATAGCCATTTTGGTTTTTCTTCAAACTTGAAATTCTAGCAATGGTTCTTATAAATAGGGTGTCCCAAGCTATATGGATAACGACTTTTTCTCGGAAACTAAGATAACTAGAAAAAACTGAAAAAAATACGTGTCCCCCTAGCTTTTTGTTTAGAAAACCAAATTTAATTTGCAAATTTGTTTTGGTGTTTCGAGAAGCGAAATACAGGCACCAACTTCATTTTTTCAAATAGAGAGTTATGGTTTTTATTTAAGAAATAGATTCCTCTAATTTTTGTAAGAAAAATTTACTTTAAAGATTTTTTTCTTTGAACGATATTTTGCAAGTTTATGAATGAAAACATGATTCCTATAAGAAATTTCAAAATGATATTATAACTGTTTTTTGATTGAATAAGAAGAGAAGTACTATTTTATTATAAATTTTACTCCTCATTAATTACAGATCTTGCTCAAACTGGCCCCCACCATTAGAGATGTATTTCTTTGGTCGTAAGGTACAATTGGCAGGAAAAAGCATGTGATGCATCTCTAATGGTGGGGGGCCAGTTTGAGCAAGATCTGTAATTAATGAGGAATAAAATTTATAATAAAATAGTACTTTTTTTCTTATTCAATCAAAAAAACCGTTATAATATCATATTGAAATTTCTTATAAGAATCATGTTTTCATTCATAACTTTGTAAAATATCGCTCACAGAAAAAAAAAAACCGTTCAAGTAAATTTTTCTTACAAAAAATTGAGGAATCTATTTCTTAAATGAAAACCAATTTGAAAAAATGAAGTTGGTGCCTCTATCTTGCTTCTGGAAGCACCAAAACAAATTCGCAAATTAAATTTGAATTTCTAACCAAAAAAACTATGGGGATACGTATTTTTTAGTTCTTTTCTAGCTATCTTAGTTTCCGAGAAAAAGTCGTTATCCATATTCCTTGGGACACACTGTACATAAATATTATGTAGGTGGTAAAAACATATAATGCACTGAAGTGGTATTTTAAATGGTTGCTGCTCACTTACTCACAACCGCCAAAAAATTAATTTTCCCGGCAAAAACGTTTAAAATAAATGTGATAGGTATTTATATATAAGTAGATTGTATACGAATTTTAAAAAGCAAATCGTTGAATTGTTGTTAATATTAATATACATTAAAAGCATTACTAGATTCGTAATTTTTATAGACTTCGTCGATTTACCGGAAGTGTGATTGGCAGAGTAGGTTTTTTACTTTTCGATAATTTTCTCAAAACCATCTTTTCAAATTCGAATGCTTGCTGTAAAAATAGAAATGTATAATTTTTAGTTGAAGCATTTTTTTCTGTAAAAAATGTATTGTAGAGGTGGTGGGTGGTATCGGGGGGCAGGGGGGTTGCCATTTACTTTAAAGGTAAATTTGCACAAGCTTTGTGGGTTTTAACATAGAGCGCTCCACATAAGGCCGCTTATATCCGTAATGTCCCCACCATCATTTCTATGGCCAGCCAAACTAAGCATTGTAACGTTGCAATTTTAAAGAATATTTCTTAAATTGTATTAATTGAAGTAAATTAATTTATTAATTACCGTGATTTTCTAATTAATAATTAATATAATCAATTTGTGATTACAAAAAATAATATAAAAAAAAAATTTTAGGAATATTTCCGGTTAAAGTGCCCTTTCACATGACTATAATATCATGGTCACGCCCGTAGTGGCAAGTTACGAGTGGATTCCTCGGTCATGTGGGGCTAAGAGATAACGAATCTGTCGACATAGCTGCTAAAGAAGCGGCATCAATGAATTGTAAAGACGAAACGTGTCCTTGCAGTCGATTGGAAAAAGCTTTTCTATAAAAAAAAAACAAAATCTTTCTAACTGGGAAAAGAAATGGCAATCAGTGCAGCTGTTCAAATAATCTAAGGGAATATCAAGGGTACCACAAAGAAATGGTCGATCTCAAATCGAGAAGAAGTTGTCCTAGCGAGAATGAGACTCGGTCACACCATGTTGACACACAGCCACATATTCATGAAGAGAACCTCAGCCGGTATGCAGCGCTTGCAATACGACATTAACGGTCCCGCGTATTCTATTGGAATGTTCGAAATATGTAAACGCGCGGGAAAAGGTAAATTTGCCGACCAGTCTTACAGATGTATTAGGAGACAATGAGGGCAATATCAATAAGACTTTCGAATATCTTAGGGAGGTTCATCTATTTCATTTGTTGTGAAACTAGCTGTACATATGTATGTGTTTAGTTGTTTGCTGGTGTCTTTTATATAGGTATTTATTTTATAAGTGATATAAGGGAGTAGAGGAATATGATTAGACCTAGATTGTGGGTTTGCTGTAGAAATTGTTAGACTGGTGGGTATGGATATGCATGCCGGATGAATCCTTACAAATTAGAAACAGGTGCAAAGGACCATAGATGTTGTACACCTTAAAAAAATCCAGAAAAAGAAAAGTTACGAGTAATCTCACTCATTCAGCAATCTGGGCGTCCCTCGGTGTATCACAGGCTAGTTGGATGGACAACACTTACATTGGCATTTTCTACATTCAGATATATAGGACGCCTGAACAGATTGCCGACGTGTGCAGCAGCTTGGATTTATTTACCTTAGCGCACACCCTCAGACAAACACATAGCTCATCACTGCATATATACACACGGGCTTACAGAATGCGGACAATATGTAACGGTTATCCATCATAGCTTACCCTTTTGGTTGCTCAGCTAAGTGTTTCATTCTTCATCCAATTTCAGATTTTGTGTTTCATCATATTCTGAAGACAGATAAAGAACTGAATCTGGTCGAATACCAATAAGTCTGGTGTGAAACAAGCACACGATTATCTCTGACTCCACTTCTTACAGTTATAAGTGACTGATTTTCTACTAACTTCAAGGATTTACTATATATTTGAATGTCTTCAATGTTATACAATGGGAGATTCTAAATTTAATAAAACGACTTTTTGGAAGTCCTTCTCTTAACCTTAATCCTTACTCGGAACAATGTTTCAAACACAAAGAGACCAGCTTCTGTATGTATAGTTTATATATTAAATTTAACGAAATATGTCGCTGTTTTTATGGGGAAAATGGTTGAAAAGTGAAAAAACTATACAGTGCAAACGCACTTCCGGTCAATCGAATTTTTTTCAAACACGGAATTTTGGCAACACATAATAATTCTATTTTAATATTATCTAGATTTAAGAAATCGTATAATAAACTAAAATGACGCTTTAGAGGGGGAAAAAAATAATACCATCCTTCCTCCGAAAAACGCCTTTAAATGAATTTTCCCGGAGAAATGTTACAAATATAAGTTGTAGATCTTTGTATGTGTGTTGTTGATATAACAAGTTTAAAGAAAAATTGTTTGAACCATTTTTGTGAAACTTGCAATGAAAAACTGAAAAAATCCATTCAGTAAAATGGTACTTCACGGTCGAGAAAATGTTGACAGACAACTTCCGGTCGGATCCTATTATAATAACCAAACGGAATGTCAAAATTTGAAGTTTCTCCAATTTGAACTTTTTTTAAGTTTTTTCGTAAAATAAAAGTGAGATTACCGAAAAATCTTAAAATAATGAAACAATCGCAGGAAGCTTAAAAAGTAAATATTTCGTATTTATGTCGGACTCAATATGATGGTGTCATGCATCTTCCGGAAACCAGAAGTGTTTTCTTTTTTTTCTAATATTTTTAATAAAAATTACGACTTTTTGAAAATTTATTTTGTGAGACTTATATTATAGGTGGAAGTAGTGTCAGTGTTTCATATGTTTTTTTTTGTCCTACTTCCTTGAAGAAATAACAACGAAATTCTAAAATTTCAATGACACTATCATAATTTGATTTCCGGTCTGTGAAAAAATAAGATTATCGCAGATCTAGAACATAAAACAGTAAATATTTTAAAATGAATAAAGTAGCTAAATTTGTAATTATTAAAGTAGATAACAAATTGCAAAAAATTAAATGTTTAAATAAATTTTAAATTCGTATTAAGTGGAGAATTAGTTGAGTGAACAATCAATCAGTCTGGTCCCAAGGTCTTAGTAAATTATTTTCTAAATTTTTGTAAGGTTTTATAGGGGTTTTTTTATATTAAAAAAAAAAAAAATTGTTCCTTAAATGGAATTGTAAGAGAGTTTGAGTGGGAGTGAGAGCAGTGTTGACGTCACCAACTATGACGTCACTAGTTGTAAAGTAACTGTAAGCCTGAAGTGGCTTAGTTTTCTTAGCTTTACCAGCATTGTCTGTTCACGCCCACATTAAAAGCAAACAAGAAGCTTGTCATCACTTTCTCGCTTTTCTCAAATCGAAAAAAACAATAATAAACCTGTTGATCCAGGGTTGAACCTGGGATCAATTTTTCCCAGATCTTATCGATGATGAAAAACTTGTAATATATTACATCACGTACGTAATTTTGTTCACCTCCATACACAGTATATATCGCGATTTGAGGCTACTCTCCCTGCGCGTGATCATACAACGTAAAAATTCAAACTATCACATAAGATACGAAGAGTCGAGCAAATTTCATCAAACGGAAGTGTTGAATTTATTGAATTTTTTTTTCAGTTTTTTTGTGTTTTTCTCGAAAAACGAATGCAACGATTTTCTTTAAACTTTGTAAACTATGTACACATAAAAAAAGCCTATCACTTTTATTTGAAGCCTTTTTCCCCGGAAAAATGCATTTTTAGGGACACAGTAGACTTATGCTCTTCCACTTAAATACTTACACTTCAATAAAATCTATGGTTACACCATCTGTATTATATTAATACATATTAGAAGCACGAGATAGAATTCCAAATTTGATGAAAATCGGTTAACCACAAGTGCGATTTTTGATGAATAATAGGTTTTTCTCGAAAACTGTTATAATGATTTTCTTTAAACTAAAGCGGTCCCTACACGGTCAATAATATTGACAATATAACCATCAAAACTCTTGCTAACCGGTCTCAATACTTCATTACCTTACACGATCAATATTATTGTCATTATTTTTGTCAATAACTTTGCACAGTACTTATTACTTCTACGTGGTTTTACTCGGTTTTTTCCCTTCCAAAAAATGAATAATCGTACAAAAGCTTGCGTAGCTATTATTTTGGCGTTGGGCCACTACTCATCAAGTGAAACGCAAACACTGAATGAAAGAATGGTTGAAGAAGGCAGATGAATATTCTCATTTAGTACTTATGAAGTAAATCAGCCTCTGCGATGTTGAAGATTTCAAAAACTACTTTCGAATGGATGAACCTACCTTTAACCAACTGTTGCAGATAGTTGAATAATTTTTGAAAAGACAGGACAGAAATATGAGAGAAAATTAAAGTGTTAGGGAAAGATTAGTTCCAGGTTAGTACCCTGGAGGTACTTGGCCACAGGAAGAAATTTTGTAGACTTCAAGTTTTCAGTCATAATGTCCCCAACAACTATCAGCAACGCTGTAATAGAAACCTGTGAAACCTTTATACGTATATGTCCCACAAGACTTAGAAAAAATTACAATCACTTTTAAAAAATGTATGATTGAAGTTTTATTTTAATACACAGATCTTTCCAAAGTACCTTTGTAAGGTATTGTACCACTGTTGTTGAGGTTAGTTTCAACGTTCTATAAAACTACTGAACTGAGTATTGATGGAAACATTGGCGCCATCCCTACACGGTCAATATTATTGCCAATATCCCCTCCAATTCTCAGTATTGATACATGAAAATCAGAAAATCCGTATTTCATCAATACTCTTGTCAATACAATTTTTTCACCTTACATGGTCAATATTATTGTCAATACGCTAAGGTATTGTCAATACGCTGCATAGATAGAAATGTATCACTTTTATTTGAAACGTTTTGCCCCAAAAAATTGTTTTTATGGGACACTTAGGGTTCTGAGGCGTTAAAATTCAAATCTGTTTGTTCATTATTGGCTATTGGCTCTCCACAATATAATAATTCTCTACCTGCCACTGTTGGTAGTTGGCACTTGTCTCTCCCCCCCCCGCTTGTCATTTTGAATTTTAAAGAAATTTTGTCTACAACTATTAAGAGGAGTAATAGAAATTCGTACGAGTTGACACGATCCTCTTAATATGATTAAAGAAAAGTGAATACTTAGCAATCTTTGATATTTAAAAACTGACATTCTTCTAACATTGCTTTGTCGGGTTTTTCTCCCACATTTATCTTGATTATATTACATTCAAAAAAAAAAAAAACAAGTTTATTATAGGCGTGTACAGTTTTGTGACAACCGTTTCTTATATATAGAATGCACCCAAGGTTCAAACTCTTGATATATTAACATGGCCTTGAATGACCTTTCAGAATGAAATGGGTAAAAAAATAATACAAAAAAACGTTTGGTTTAATTGTACGCTGATAGAATGCGTTACTTGTTTGGTCAAAAATTGATCAATTTTTTTTTAATTTTTTTAAAGGAAGATTTTGTTTAAGTTTAGAAAAATAGAAAAACCAATCTGGTGTGATATAATTCGTACAACTATCTCTAACCGCGTTTGTCTGAGAAAAATAATTATAATTAAAAAAAAAATTTCATAAAACATGGTATGTTTATTAAATGATTAATTGTCTTCTATATATATGGCCTTTTTTACTTCCACTTTCTCCTAGTAAGAGGAAGTATTGTAATCGTATCAAATTTTCGATATCCAGTATTCACCGGAAATATTCGTTTTGAAGTCCCCTGAGTCTAAAAAAGTGGGTTTTAGCAAATGATCTGTGTCTGTATGTATGTATGTGAACAGCATAGCTCAAAAACGAAAAAACAATAGAAAGCTGAAACGTGATATTCCGCTTAGGTAATCACCATGGGATATGACAGTACGTTATCTGTCAAAATTCCTTAACCGGAAGTACCACTTTACTAGTTTTTTTTTTTTCATATAAGGGTACTTTTTGGGGAAGGGGTGGGGGTTACCGGCTTCCTCTTGTAACGGCAAGAGAGAGAACACAGCCCGACCAAAAAGGGCCTCTCTGGTACTCTCTCACTTAAGCAGGCTAGAGTGGGGAACCTGTATATAAGCCAGTGAGAGATCTAAACATGTATCTATCAAATTCAACCATATACATCACATCGTGTCATAACTCTACTCTCAGCCTTTATTCTATAAAATCATTACATGTCCAGTGCAGTTTTAAACTTATATTATAACAGTGTCTTCATATCTCGTCTAATTAATCAATCCCAATTTCTCTCCTCATCAACTCCTGATGTAACGGCAAGAGAGAAAACACAGGCCCGATCGAGAGAAAAAAGGCCCTCACTGGTACTCTCTCACTTAAGCAGGCCAGAGTGGAGAACCTGTATATAAGCCAGTGAGAGATCTAGACATCTATCTATCAAATTCAACCATATACATCACATCGTGTCGTAACTCTTCTCTCACCCTTTATTCTATATAATCATTACAAGTCCAGTGCAGTTTGTGTAAGCTTATAACAGTGTCTTCATATCTCGTCTAATTAATCAAACCTAATTTCTCTCTTCATCAATTCCATTATACTCTAAAGTGCTACTTTATTTTATTAGACAATTGTTCCTCTAAATAATTTTATTTAGAATTAAATATGTTGTTGAAATTCTGAACTTTGAAAAGAAATCAGATGACCGGAAGTGCGTTTACTTTACCACTTTACTAAATGTTTTTTTTTTTTAACTTTTTTGCGATTTTCTCAAAAATAGCTCCGACGTTTTTTTATTGAAACTCCTTATATAAACTACACATACAAAGATCTGCCTCTTTTATTTGAAACATTTCTGTGGACAAATTCATTTAAGGGCACTTTTTTCGTGGAGAGGCGGGGTTATGTTTTCCACTAAAGTGCTATCATAGTTGATTATACAATACTATCATCAAAACAAAATTAATTAGAAATAGATAGATGGTCAAAATTCCGAATTTCAAGAAAATTAATAAACTGGAAGTTTACTTAACATTTTCTTTTTCATTTTTCGACGAATTTCATTACATTTGACACACAAACTATAAAATTTGTCAATTTTAATTTTGAGAACTGGAGTAAGAGGAAGTTGTGTGTGTGTTTCACACCAGATTTTTTCACATTAATTGTCTTTAATAACCTAATGGACTAACCATATAGTGTATAGAAATGACAAGTATAGGCGGAAGCTCTGAGATCAGACATCCTTAAAATAAATTCACCTGGGAAAATGGCATATAGCTCTCTCTCTTTATATGTTCTGTTGATATAAATATAAATGTACATACCAATATTAAAGATAGTTATTCTTTGACAAAAAATTAATGCGTCAATACTAAAGCTCGAGTTCAGTTTTTTTGCAACTGAACGAACGTTGTAAAAGGACTTTACTCTTGCATTAATATGCAATAGCAACATTTTTTTTTAAAAAAAGAATATAAAAAAAAAGTAAAACATTACGGTAACCTCTAAGAGAATGTTATGGAAGGATAACCTTCAAAAAGGTTATACTAAATGAGGTTAAAGTTAAGCAAAATTATATTATATTTTGATATTTAATTTATTCCTTAAACTGATTATAAAATGTTAAAACAAATGTTTAATTAATCATTTCTACTAAATTAATAATATTAATATACATTAACAATTACAGTGAAATGTTAAATTTTTTTTTAACTGAAAGTGGTAACACTGTTTTTTTTTTTTTTTACTTTTAATCTCCAGAGATTAATCAAATTTGAGATTTTGAAAAAAAATTGCAATAAAGTAATACTTCCGGTTGATTGATTTAGATTAAAATCTTATTGTTTAATTCCCTAGGAAATATCTAGGCTAAAGTTACCGCGATTTTTTTTTCCTTTTTATTAATAATCTTGTCTGACGGCAAACATACATACATACATATAGACTACAATTTTCTTTAAAAATCGGTATTATACATTTACAATGAAACTGTCCCCGATAAATGGAGCAAAGAATATGTCTGCCTCTAGACGAACTTTTTCAACATACCTAGCAGCATTCATTACGCCACTTTAACAAAAATTAATTCGGTGCGGGCCTCCAAACTTATCCCACTCCACACATTGTCGTTGGAAAGGAGCACGTCCACTATATTGAATGAAGCACTCCCCCTGAGTTCTCCACAAAAGAATTCGACCGTCTAAAGAATACAGACCTGATCGCGAATTATCTTTGAGAAGTGGACAGTTTCCCCCCATAGAGATGCCGACTGGCATAACCTAACCTGCTTACATGATGATTCCTGCTTACTAGTAATGGTACTGAAGTTGGTCACCTAGCCATCATCTTACTGCTCGCAATAATCTTCACACAGTTTCAGAGCTCACGGTGACACCCAGAACTTGTAATATGTTGACCCATAAATATCTCTGAGCCCTGTAGCTACAAGAAACCGATTGCGTAATACTGAGAGCGATTAAAAGCGGCCTGTTGTGGCCATTCTACGAACACCTTCGGATTTCCCAATTTCCCTAAAATGTACAGTTACTCGTAGAAAGCAGAACGTGATAGACATCAACCACATATCGTACGCTATGTCCTTCTTCCTACGCAACAGCAACTTCTCTGACGGCATCCTCAAAAGAAATGACAATATTTCTGTTAATAAAGTTAAACACATAAAGTAATTTAACTTTAAAATTAAAAATTCAAAAATCTGGTGTGAAACACTCACACAACTTTCTCATACTACATTTCTCCAAATTGAATTGACTCCAAATTGACACATTTTATAGTTAGTGTACCAGATTTAATGAAATTCGTCGAAAACTGAAAAAAACTGTTCAGTAAAAGCCCAAAATTTTCTTGAAACTCGGAATTTCGGCCATCTATTTATTTCTAATTAATTTTGTTTGGATGATAGAATTGTGTATTCATTCAACTATGATAGCGCTTTAGAGAAAAACATAACCCCAACCCTCCCTTAAAAGTGCTCTTAAATGAAATTTTTCAGAGAAATGTTTCAAATAAATGTAGTAGGTCTTTGTATTTGTAGTTTATATACGAAGTTTCAAGAAAATCTCGGAGTCATTTTTGAGAAAATCGAGAAAAAGTGAAAAAAATCATTTAGTAAAGTGGTAAACTAATTGCACTTTCGCTCATCCTATTTCTTTCAAACTAGGAATTTTAACACATATTCAATTCTAATTAACCTTATTTCGATGACAGAATTGTATAATAAACTGAAATAGCACTTTAGAAGAAGACGGTGACCCCATTCCTTCCCTAAAAGTGCCATTAAATAAATTTACTTAGAGAAATGTATCAAATAAAAGTTGTCGATCTTCATATGTTTAGTTGATATACTTAGTTTGAAGAAAATCGTTGGAGCCATTTTTGAGAAAATCGCGAAAAAGTGAAAAAATTATTTAGTAAAGTTTTCCGTCCGGTCGGGGAATTTTGACACATAAGTTACTGTCAGATTCCATGGTGATACCTAAACGGAATATCAAGTTTGAACTTTCTGTGATTCTTCGTTTCCGAGATATGCTGTTCACATACATACACACACACACACACAGACCCATTTTCTAAAAACCACTTTTTTGGACTCAAGGGATCTCAAAACAGATATTTCCGGTAAACACTCGATATCGAAAATTTGACACGATTGCAATACTTCCTCTTACTACGACTAACAGGAAATAAAAAGGCAAACTATATATTTTAGTAATAATTCCAAGTATGAATAAAATTTGTGATTCGGAGAATTTCAATAATAGAAAGTCGTTGTGATGTTTTTCATTCACACCCTGATATTTATCTTCACACTTTATGGACTATTGGTTCAATTTGGAAATTAATTATGTAAAAAACTGTCAGGTTTCATGGAATTCTATTTATTTTAACGCAACCACAAAGAAAAAATGTTATAAAATTAACGTCATTCTTTTATAACAGCCATATTTATAATGAAAACAAAAACCTGTACAAATGTTATTGTTTCACAAAACTGTTACATAAAATTTTGGCCAATGAAACAAAAATAAAACAATGTAATTGCTGCCGGGTGTTTAGTATATTTAAAAATGTGTAAATGGTTACGGCAGAGAACTATAGTTTGGGAACAACCTTTAAATGACCCTGACAATGATCACTACACACACACACACACACACACACACACACATACACACATACAAAACACAGCCCTAGCTCCAATAACCATTTTGATTTCTTTGAATTTTTAATAGCAGTATACGTTCAGGTGTTTTTTTAAAAACTGTGGAGTTAATTTGTTTTTCTACCTTTAGTTACCTGAATAATTTGATTGGTTACTCTATAACCTTTAACTTGACTACCATTTAAAAATTTAAAAAAAGTGAAAAAAAAAACTATTATCACTATTAACATGTGATTTAGCGTATTAATTGGAGTTGCTTTTAAATTTTCCCTTAAAACTAAATTTCTTACAGCTGGTCAGATAGGAAGTATAGCATCGTGTTAAATTTCCGGAACTGAGTTTTCACCGGAAATAAGTTTTGAGGTCCCCTGGAGTGCGTAAAAGTGATTTTTCTAAATTCTGTTTGCCAGTCTGTGTGAGGTCAGCATAACTCAAAAACGCAAAATTGGAGAAAGCTGAATTTGGTATTTCATTAAGAAGCCGCGATAATAACGCTCGTAATTTCAACAAAATATGTGAGTCATTGAACGAAATGTGTACTATCACATAAATAATATTAATTAAAATTAAATATGTTGCCAAAATACGAAAGAAAATCGGTTGACCGGAAGTGTGTTTTTACAAATCTGTTTTTTTCTACGTTTTTGATTATAAAAACACCAACCAATTTCATTAAATTTGTTACACTAACTATGAATATAGAGACCTATCACTTTTATTGGTAACTTTTTTCAGGGAAAGTTCATTTAAAGAAGTTTTGAGTGGGAGGGGGGATGTATGGTTACCTCAAAAAAGTCAGTTTATTAAGTTTAGTTGCTCCAGTTAATTTTGTGGTTACTTAAAATAGTTTTAAGTCCACACAATTTAATTTTTTTTTTTTATAATTTGTCTACCTTTCCACATTCTATTTCTTGTTACTAACCAATAATTGGATTTATAAAATGTCTCTACATTTTCGAACTCTAATATATAACCCTTCTACTTTCTATAATATATTTGTTCAATTGAACTAATAATTACTTCGATTTCTTTTATTATATTGTTGTGAGAAACTAGATTGTGATTGAATTAGCTCTTGCGTAGTTTTCCCTCTTTATAGTAGATACGAGGGAAGTTAGGTAAAAACCAACATTTCGTCCATGTTGCAATGAGCCTCTTCATCATAGGCGAAATGTCGGTTGTATCGGTGGTTGGTTCCGCAGAGCTGGAAAGCATCAGAGACATTTTCTCTGGTAGCCTGCTTCATTTTGTGGTCATCAACCGGTTTCGGGCGTTCGCCCATCGTACTCTTTCAATAGTGTATAAACTGAATTTGCTCTGTACAAGTCTATGTTATCACACTGTTTTGACAAAACATCCTGATGATGGGCGAACCATGACCACAAAAAGAAGCAGGCTATCACTAAGTGCTTTCCAGCTCTGAGGAACCAACCACAAACAATTCTTTCAATATTTTGTGGACTATGCC
The DNA here is from genome assembly GCA_011037195.1 of Triatoma infestans. Taxonomy (NCBI): domain Eukaryota; kingdom Metazoa; phylum Arthropoda; class Insecta; order Hemiptera; family Reduviidae; genus Triatoma; species Triatoma infestans. The sequence goes on from JAAEAF010003540.1 coordinate 67,367, forward strand.
ATGTACACAAAAAAAAAATGAAGGACAACGTAATGAATAGCTATAAATTCCTGGCCAAAGAAAAGTTTTTTAACTTAAGATTGTAAAATTTTTGTGGGTGTTTACCATCAATTTTATTTTGTCCCACTAGTATAAACGGCAAAATAAAAAATGGCTGTGGATCACGCACTTCCACCTAATTCTCTTTTGCCTTCTCTTTCATCAATGCAATGAAAATTCTGTGTTATTTCCTTATGATTGTAAGTTATGCTGTTCATATTTTGAAAAGTTACTCAAGACACTCTCTGAAAATTTCATTTTCCTAACTTAAAAAGATTATAACTGAAAATTAATTATGGAAATTAATAGGAAGAAAATAAGAATCTCAGATGTATTACTTAAAAGTGAAAAGTAAACTCGATCAGCTGGTTAACCTTGCACCAACAAAAATAACCTAAAAATATAAGTAACCTAAAAAAGATTATTTATACCACTAAATTGATTCAATTATTCCTTTCGATAATGCTTAATTTTATCGATAATTTCACACAACTTATTATACACCGTAACAATTGAAAATATATACTATATTTTATATCCAAAGTTATATGTAAATATTTACTAAAATAAACAAAATTGAAAATAAAGTAACCTAGATTTTTGTTTACATTATTAATAATTATAATATAATAAAATTACATACTCATTGAATAATACATAAATTTAATCAAAGGTCAAATTAGAGTCAGCTAGATTTTGTTTTTTTACTATTTATGTGGCACACTGTTTACTTGTTTTTACTTTCTCTTACTCCTAGTAAGAGGAAGTATTATAATCGTGTCAAATTTTCGATATCGAGTTTTCACCGGAAATATCCGTTTTGAGGTCCCCCGAGTCCAAAAAAGTGGTTTTCAGCAAATGGACTGTGTGTGTGTGTGTGTGTGTATGTGTGTGTGTGTGTTGCGTGTGTGTGTATGTGTGTGAACAGCATAGCTCAAAAATGAAAAATCGTAGAAAGTTCAAACTTGATATTCCGTTTAGGTATCAACATAAAATCTGATAGTATGTTACCTGTCAAAATTCCACAACCGGAAGTACCACTTTACTATTGTTTGTTTTACTTTTGTGCGATTTTCTCAAAAATGGCTCCGACGATTTACAAACTTAGTACATCAACTACACATACAAAGAGCTACAACTATTATCTGAAATATTTCTCTGGAAAAATTCATTTAAGGGTAGTTATGGGGGAGGGATGTGGTTAGGTTTTCATCCAAAGTGCTATTCCAGTTTATTGGACAATTCGCTCATCTAAATAGTGTCAATTAGAATTAAATTTATTGTTAAAATTCCAAGTTTGAAATAAATCGCATAACCGGAAGTGCGTTTACTTTACCACTTTACTAAATGTTTTTTTTTCACTTTTTCGCGATTTTCTCAAAAATGGCTGCAATGATTTTCTTGAAACATCCTATATTAACTACGCATACAAAGATCTACAACTTTTACTTAAAATATTTCTCTAGGAACATTCATTTAAGGGTCATGTTTTTCTTTAAAATGCTATCATAGTTGATTATACAATTCTATCATCCAAACAAAATTAATTAGAAATAAATAGATGGCAAAAATTCTAAGTTTTTAAGAAAATTAGTAAACCGGAAGTGCGCTTTTACTGAACAGTTTTATCAGTTTTCATCGAATTTCATTAAATTTGGTACACTAACTATAAAATTTGTCAATTATAATTTTGAGAAGTGGAGTAGAAGAAAGTTGTGTGAGTGTTTCACATCAGATTTTTTTTTTTTTTTTTTTTTCATAGCGTGTTTATTGTAAAAATACATAATTTACGTTCTGCAAAGTCTTCAAATATCAGGCTCCATCTAATCTGTATAAACAACTGCCAGATGATTTGAAGCAGTAATAATGTGGGTTATTGTTTTGCAAAGATTTATTGTCTGAAATGTCGTACATTCCACCTCATAACTGCCTAATTAATATGAGTTTTTTCAAACTGGAAATTTGTATATGGGAAAGTTTTAATAAAGGATTAAATCCTAATAATATATGTTTGCATTGATTTATGTTTTCCGCAATTTTCTTCCTTAATTTTATTTTCATAAAGGCTCGTTGACATCTGTGATATGTGTGTGTGTTCATGTGGTGCGTGCCTAAAGGCTTACCTAATCGGGAGGTAGTTATTGCTATAAGATAATTCGGACATAATCACCAACTATACCATAGGGTGGTATGTTGAAGATAAGGATGCTGCAAGGCCCTGCTGAAAGTTTGAAGAAAAACGAACCACGCCTAACCCTAACCACGCCTAACCCTAACCCCGCCTAACTAGAAAGTTAATCTAAAATTTCCATATAAATTGGGCTCACTATATCAACTTCAACTCTCCCACTGCTATCTCTAAAAAAATGTTGTAACATTTGTTCATTTTTTCAGTACTTTACTAACTTTTCCCAAAACATATTTCTAAACTGAGTTTTATGTGTAACTTAGTATGAAGAAAACTGGCCTCAGTTTTCCAAAATTGTCTGTCGTAATGATGTGGTGAGGTGATGAAGTTAAATAATTTCACTCAAATGAAAATTATTTTGAAACCTAGAATATTTACAGTATATTTCGTATCGGTAGAGAATGATTCCATTAGTAAAGAGAAAGGGGAATATTTTATTGCACTTTGGGAAATATGTTCCTATCTTTGGATTATCAAACTATAAAATAGTAGATTTGCACATTGAATAATGTAGATTTAACTTTTAATTTTACTCGACATTACATACCTAATTAAAATGGCAGATTTGCCATTTTTCCACTATAAAATGACAGCTTCACATATTTTAAGATGAATACTCAAGAGTGTAAATTAATAAGTGCGAAAGAATTCCAGGAGGTGATATTCGGATGAAAATTAACAATTAATGTGTTAATTTATATAGGTACAGATTTACAAGGAAATAACGAAAGTATATTTTTCTAAAATCTTAGTATACACACAAAAAAAGAAAAAAGTAAAAAAAACTAATTATTGTATTATTAGGGCCTTCTTGGCTATGGCTGGCCGTCCTCTCTTCCTCTTTAGCCCAAGAGGTACACTTTTCGTTTCAATAGGCACCTTTGCGGGTCCCCAAAACAACTAATAGACCTAGGTTTATTGCGCTGGGTTTTGTAATAAGGCAACCCGTAATCTTAGAGATCCCAAAGCGGTGCTAACTGTGTATAATGCATATGTTAGAAGCCTTCTTGAGTATGCGTCGTTGATTTGGTGTCCTTTCACTAAGAAGGATATAAGCTAGACTTGAAGCTATACAAACCCATTTTATCAGGACTCTTAACAAAAGGCTATCCAGCGCTGCTACTCATTTCTGCTCTCTACAGTCTAGAAGACCTAATGCTGGTCTTCTATTCTTAAAGAAGCTCTTGAATAGTGAAATTGATTGCATGGCGCTACTTGCTGCCATTCCTTTTCATGTACCACCTCGCTGCTTGCGCAGTATTTCGCATTTCCTGGTCCCTGTCGTTAAGGCTAATGCGCTGTTCAACGCTAGCATCATTTGTAGAACATGCAGGTCATGGAATGAGTATATTCCTAGTGATGTGGATTTCCAAATGGCGTCTGGACTTTTCAAGAAACATTTTTTCACTACGTGAAGTTTTACTGTTAAATTTGGCATGTATTGCTTTACTATTATTATATTTATGTATCATTTGTAATGACTTCAACCTATGCCGTTTATTGATAAAAAAAAAGAAATAAAAATAAAATAAATAAAGAGTGTTTGCATACATACTCTTTCAAAAACGTCGGTACATGATTCAAAGTTGTAGTGGTGGTTGGTTCCGCAGAGCTGGAAATGATGTATAAATAATGTATAATGTATAAATGAAATAATATATAAACTGAATTTGCTCTGTGCAAGTCTGTGTTATCAAAATGTCTTTGATAATTCAAAATGCTACCTATGATTTGGTAGTGCAGACCTTATAATTATCAGGGTGTAAATATCATTTAAAAATGAAACGTGTTTTCTTAAGACGAAAACTATAATACATAGCGGTCACTATTTTATCCATGTTCTGAGTGATTTCTGAGACAAAGTAACATTATTTCATTTTTTGTTCATCCTTTTTTTGTAAAGTTTGAAATATTTTGGTAATGTGTTGCTATGCTGTTATACAGTATACTGTTGTATTTATTTATTTATTTTCCAAAGTTATTGTAATCTATTTCAAAGTGTGAATAATTTTCAAACCTTAAAGAAATGAAGAAGGTAGAAGGAATAGTGTGGAGTCAATAACCTTCCAGCACTGTAATGTCAAGAAAGAAAAGGAAGAAGTGGAAGATTGTGGAGGCTGGATATATAAGAAGATGGAATTGGTTTATTGTAACGAGAGAGTACTGTGTTTTGCTTCTGCTAGGTCTCCTGTGACGTTACAGGCGAGATATCGATGGATGTCAGTACGTCTCTGTGTCCGGGAGACCAAACAGTTAACAATAGATTACTGTAGACAAGGACCATGGAGGATCAAGAAAGGAAAAAATTTTCTCAAAGTTTGTGAAATGGTCGCACAGTATATTAAAATGTATTTAGTGTGTTGTATGTTTGTAGTAGCAGGAGCGGTTTGCGGTTTTGTAAAAGGGGCTTGTAAGTATATATGTTTAAGAGAGAAGTAATAAGAATATTCAAGAAAACGCTGGTAGATTAAATTAAATATATTCTTTAAAGATATTTAAATGGTATTCAATAACACACTAGGGGATCCACAATAGACCTCAATTTGTAGGTCTCAGTGGAATGAGGCTCCCTCCCACCCGCTTCTATTCTATTCAATAACACAGCAATATTAATTAATTTACTGAATTTAGTTGGAATAAACTCTTATGTTTTAACTTAAAACTGGCACAGTCCTGGTGTATTCTCCTTGGTGTCTACAACAAAACTATATCTTAATAAACGATCTAGAATTGAGGGCAAATCTCTATCACTGCAATGATCTTAAGAGAGCGATTCCTGAAGCAAGTGTTCTAGTTTTGAAAGCAGAATGCAGGCTGTCCGAAAGAATGCCTTATCTTACAAAACAGTTGGCCAAATGGCATTGTATTAATTTAACGGATTCTTGCACCTTTGTCTCTTGTTTTGCAATGACCTAGAATTGTAGATTCCTCTATTTTTCGTAAGAAAAATTTACTTGAACGGTTTTTTTTCTTTGAGCAATATTTGACAAGTTATGAATGAAAATATGATTCCTATAAGAAATTTCAAAATGATATTATAACGGTTTTTTGATTGAATAAGAAGAAAAGTACTATTTTATTATAAATTTTACTCTTCATTAATTACAGATCTTGCTCGAACTGGCCCCCACCATTAGAGATGCATACAAATGCTTTTTCCTGCCAATTGTACCTTAAGACCAACGAAATTCATCCTATTTCTTAAATAAAAACTACACCTCCCCATTTGAAAAAATAAAGTTGGTGCCTGTATCTCGCTTCTGGAAGCACCAAAACTAATTTGCAAATTAAATTTGGATTTCTAACAAAAAACTACGGGGACACGTATTTTTTAGTTTTTTTCTAGCTATCTTAGTTTCCGAGAAAATGTGGTTATCCATAATAGCTTGGGACCAGTATACCCTGTATACTGTAAGACTGCATTTTAACTGTATCTTAAAGGTGTTAAAATATCCTGATCATAGATATGTCAAGATGGTTGCCTATGAAGTCATTCACAGCAATGTTCTTTGTTTTAAACAGTGGACTACATTATCCTCCGTCCATCTGTCAGATTTTAATTTTTCTGTCGATAATATTAATATTATTTCTTTGTGGCTATCCTTTTCTTTTCCGGACTTATTAATAAAAATTAGGGCAGGTTATCAGTTGAGGATTTTGGAGCGCGCTCAATCTACCATCAGTTTTTTATTTTATAAATCTCTGAATAAAAGTTTTGATTTGTTTAATTTTGTCATAAACTTGAGTAGGAGGGAGCTAACTCTGCGAGAATTACGATTGCTGTTCAAAATTAGAGCAAAGCTCTTGAATTTGAATTTTATTCCTTTCATAGAGAAGGAAAATGTAATCTGTCTTATGTGTAACTCTTGGGTTAAGGAAGACAATGTTTATTTCATGGCGGAGTGCACGGTTTTATCCGAATTTAGAGCTTTGTATCTCGGTAGGCTCCGTTTTGACAACACCCCAGGTGACTGATATGTTAACTTTTACTAACCGCACAAAGTTATTCAATATGTCAGAGACATTTTCCGTGATAGCCTGCTTCATTTTGTGGTCATCGACCGGTTTCGGGCGTTCGCCCATCTTCAGCGTACGTTTGTCAGACAGTGTGATAACACAGACTTGCACAGAGCAAATTCATTTTATACACTCCCCTTGCCTCTCCCTTTCTGAAGTTTATAAACTGAATTTGCTCTGTGCAAGTCTGTGTTATCACACTGTTTGACAAACGTATCCTGAAGATGGGGTAACGCCCGAAACCGGTCGATGACCACAAAATGAAGCACGATACCACGGAAAATGTCTCTGATGCTTTCAAGCCTCTGCGGAACCAATCGTCATAACAATTATTCAATATGCTCGCACTTCATGGGAGTTTCGCCAATATTTAATTGAATAATTACATTTCTAATTTCTTCTGTAAATATTTACTTTAATCTCTTTAAATTACTTATTCTGTATATAGATATTATTGTCTATTATCATATCCATATCCACTCCTGTCATTATATAACTCATTATTAAATTTTGCTCTTAATTCTCCTTTTGTACATTTAAATCTTATTTCTCTTTTTCAAATCGACCTATAACAGACGGATTTTTCCATGTTGTACAGTGTTTGTCTATTTTGTAAAATTTATTTTAAGAATAAAGTACTATTATTATTATTATTATTATTTATTATTAATATTTATTATTATTATTATTGTATGTTGGTAGAACTGTATAATCTATTGAAATGTCACTTTGCGGGGAAGTGTTATATCACCTCCACCCCCACCCCAAGTATCTCTGGGAAATTTAATTTTCCTGAAGAAAGATGTCACAAATAAAAGTGTCAAATTACAAATGTGTGTATAAATTTCAAAGAAAATTTTAAATAAAAAATAAAAAACTAGGGGGGGGGAACCATTCAATAAATTGGTACTTCCGGATTAATCCAAACTAATCCAGAATATATTCCATATAATTATTGCCATTAAAAATAGTTTTAAATCCCGGATGTTTATAATGTAGTTTTGTTTAACTATTTTTAGTTTTTTCTTTTTTTTTTTTTTGTTTAATTAATGCTGCGTAGGATTTTACAAGCAATTAAATTGTTACTAAAACAATGGAACGACTTATTTGTTTATTGTTGTAAATTGTTTGTTTTTGTTGTTTTTTTTTATTGCATATTTTTAGCCTAAAGCTTGTTTGAAGCTCAAAGGTATGTTATAATATTATATACACTGCGTATTAATTACGCGTTGTGGGAAATCTTAGTTTTTTTTCAAGTTTAGACCTCTCGTTTTTCCACTGAATGAAGTTACATTCTATAGCAACCCTCTTTTTCTGTAGTAAAATCATTTTCTCAGAACATTTTTTGAAATAAAGGGCGTAGCTTTCTATAATGTACAATTTCAATGTCAAATTTAAAGAAAATTGTTGCAGGCACTTGTTCTAGATAACTCCGAATAACTCAAAATCAACTATTTTGTAATGTCGCACACTTTCGGTTAAACAATTTTTCTTTAAACTAGGAATACCAGCAGTTGCTTTTAAATGTATCTGAATACATTATGTAGATAATAAAACTGAATACATTATGTAGAAAATAAAACCGTATATTGTGTAGTGCCAGATTTTTGAAATTCAGTATTCACCGGAAATAGATGTTTTGTGTTCCCTTGAATACGAAAAAAAAGTTTTTCGAATGGTCGTATGGATGTATGTGTCTGTGTGTACGTGTGTTTCAACAGAAAATTTCAAAAACGAATAGTCGCAGGAACATCAAACTTTGTATTCCATTTACGCACTACCACAGCATCAGACACGAAGATTTCGAACAAAATCCATTAACCGGAAGTGCGTCTTTACTGAAAGTTTTTTTTTTTTCAGTTTTTCGTGATTTCCTCAAAAACGGCTCCAACAATTTTCTTTAAACTTCGTATACTCCTCCAGACACATAAATACCTATCACTTTTATTTGAAACATTTTCCAAGGAAAATGAATTTTTGGAGATTCTAGGTGGAACGATAGTGTTATGTTTTCCACTTCAGTATAATATATGGTTTTACCAGTTACATAATGATTAATACACATTAGAAGCATCGATAGAGCACCAAATTTGTAGAAAATCGATTTACCACCGGCCGTACAATTTTACGACGAGTGAGGAAAACGGTTACGACGTTTAAAAATCAGTTAGTTGAAATTTAAATTTGCACAAACTTCTATTGATTTTTATTAATTAGTGTATGAAAAATTTTGTATGAGTGTTTCACACCAGATTTTTTTTTTTTTTTTTTAGTATGTGAAGTTTAGTATGCAATATAAAGAAATAACAGTCAACAAGAATTTTTTGTACTATTAAACTCGGTTTGATTGGCTACCAATTCCGGAAGTGATCACATAAACGATTAAATCAAATACAAGTATACATATATACGTACGTAGCAATTTAAATTGAACTAAAAATATAATAATGATTATTCTAAGATTAAATAAATGACAGTATTGAATTATAATATTATATTAAGAAATACAATTTATTTTTCAACCTTAATTTTTTTTATTATTTGAATAAGTTGTTGTAAAAGTTCAGTAACGAAACGTGTGGTCCTATATATCGGTACGGTACTTATTTAGGAGGGTGGGGTTAAACGTACGACCTTCATGTTCGTATATATATTGGGCAATTGGTGGAGATCAAGTATATTTTGGTACAGTCCTAAACTGAGGAGGTCCATCATGAAAGCTTTTGTAAGTGAATATCTTTGTAATAATTATGATCATTATAATGTAAACTTTATATTAATTAGCTTAGTTTTCTTTCAGCTTGAGCGTTTTGAATTATCGCTTAAATTCGATAACCTGCTGTTCGGTCCATATTCGCTGTGTAATATTTTCATCCATATCAGTTAACTTCGAACTATGGCAAAAAATCATAGCAATAAGCATTTTAAATCAATTTAAAATTTAATTTTATATAAATTTTGTTCTTTCGCCCCCCGCCCCCCCAATTTCATATTAAAGGAGATATTTAAAAATGTAATAAACGTAACCTTCCTCACGACTTGGATGACCAACATGTAGAAGAAGTTGCAATAGAGCAAAAACAAAAAGCCACTGCGATCTAAAATACCTATCGTGAGTCTCCTTGCGTGTTTGAATACATTGGAATGTCCAAAGTGAGTTGTAAAAGTGTAGCAGTGGGTGTGAAAAGGGTGAGCGTTTGCTGTGATTGTATTGGTGGACTAGTGATTGCCTGTGGACCAGACCCTAACATCTGCACACAACAAATGCTACAGACCCAAACTGTATCCTACGGTGTTGCGTTGTAAGTGCTGTTAGCATGTGATACCCAGATAGGGAACGTCAATAACCACAAAGAAGAAATGGCTAGTCAATTTTCCAAGATTACTTCCAAACTTTCAACTCAACAAAACAGACAGAATATTTTCCTTTAATTTCAAAAACGTTTGCTTGAAAATTTGCACTATTTGTTTTAAGTTGGTACTTAAAAGCGGGCCTGAGTTTGTGGTATTATTCATTTTTTTTTTTTTTTAATTTAATCTTTTTCCATAGATTTCTTATTTCCATGAAGCGCTTCTAGCTTCCTCATCATGTAAATCTGTGAAAATAGATTTTTAGAGATACTTTACAAAGTGCTTTAACTCTTTGTAAAGTAACTCTAAAGTACTTTTAACATTTTTATCACTTTGTTTTTCTTCCTTTCACAGATCTGCTTGTTCGCCTGCGTGGCTTATGCCTCTGCTCAAGTCCTGTTGCACGATGATGGCCAATGGCACCCAGAACTTGACGGTTCTCTTCTTGGCCATGGCCTAGATGGCCAATGGAATCCATTGGCTGATGGATCTTTGGCTGGCGCCTCTCCAAACCCATTGCTCTACCGTAGCGCTCTTCTTGGACACACTCCATTGGTCCATGCTTTGAGGAAAAGGAGCGTTTTGGCTACTCCATGGGCTGCTCATGGTGTAGTTGCCGCTCATCATGGTTTCATCAATCCAAACGCTTTGAACGTACCCTTGGATACTGTACACGTAGCTGCTGCTAAGAATGCTCAACTCATCAGCCAGGCCACCGAAGGTACCAGGAACGTTCTTGGAGGCGGTGTACCAGTTGCTCTGCCAGCTGACACCCCCGAAGTAGCCGCTGGTAAAGCTGCCCACGCTGTTGCTCATGAAACTCAGAAAGCTCTTACCACTGGTGTCTGGGCTGGACACGGTCTTGTAGGTGGCGTTGCCGGACATGGACTTGTAGCTGGAACCGGTGTTGTTGCTGGACGTGCTCTCTTTGCTGGACATCATGGTCTGGTTGCTCCACATGGTCTCGTTGCTCCACATGGTGTTCTTGCTGCCAGATCTTGGCTCTGGTAAATTCCATAACAGATTTAGCTCCGATCTTCATTCCTACATGCACATATCTACCTGATTGTATAAATATATATATATTTATATTTATTCGAAATAAAGCAGAATGAGGTCTTCTCTCTTTTTTATAAAAAAATATTTCTGTTTTTATGTTAATTGTTGAATACATCCTTTTTTCCCCATAATCAAATTCTTAACAAAAACTGAAAATTTTGAACAATTTCATGGAGAAGAATTTTAAAATTAATCTTGGCCAAAGATATAGAAATTTCCAGGAAACTTCAACAGGTAAATGACGTCAAGGACATTAAAATTTTTTAAAAATAAAAGTAAAAGTAGGAGAACAATCCGGTAATGTTATAATGTGAGATAGTTTATAGATTCAAGAACGAATAATACACGCCCTACGAATATATAACCTACATCGACGAATTTATATAATCAGCTTTTATAAAAATCAGCTCAAATTAATATTATATGCTATGTTTCAACCTCATTTGCTCATTCTCAACTGCAAATAGAACCTAATGTGAAACACTCACACGGCTTTTCCTTATGGCAATCAATACAATTATAAAATTGACGTTTTGTTTTAAACTTCAAATCACACTCTTTGTGATTATAGATTTAGTGGAGGGGAAACCATGGAGCTACATAAGGCAGGTTGAACAACATAACATTGAACCAACTCAATTACCATTTTGAAATTCAACAAACTTTCGAGAATTTTTTTTTTTTAAATAGGAGCGATGGCTTTATATATATATATATATATATGCAGTCAATATAGGTTAGTTTTAAGAAAATAGGGAGCCTTCTTGAATGAAAATGCCCCCTCCCCTTGCACTTCCGTTTAACCAGTTTTCATCAAACATGGCATGAAGTTGCAACTGCTCCAGAACACTAGAAATATTCATTTTCGTTTGAATAATAACTCAAATATAAGTTGTTGGGATTTATTTTTATATCAGAGACATTTTCCGTGGTAGCCTGCTTCATTTTGTGGTCATCGACCGGTTTCGGGCGTTCGCCCATCTTCAGGATGCGTTTTTCAGACAGTGCCACAACACAGACTTGCACAGAGCAAATTCAGTTTTACACACTGACTCCGCACAGTTTTACACACTGGCTTTTACACACTGAAATTTGCTCTGTGCAAGTCTATGTTGTCACACTGTCTGAAAAACGCATCCTGAAGATGGTCGAACGCCCGAAACCGGTCGATGACCGACCACAGAATGAAGCAGGCTACCACGGAAAATGTCTCTGATGCTTTCCAGCTCTGCGGAACCAACCACCACAACAATTTATTTTTATAGTTATTTATATTTATGGATATCAAGTTTGAACATACAAACCGGTTAACCATACTTGAAACCATTTTATAGTTCATCTTAATCGTAGTAACGATTAAGTATTGCTCTTCACGCCATATTTTCAAAATATTGAATATTCACCAGAAATATATGTTTTGATTTCCGCAGAAATGTTTTTAGCGAATGGTCTCTGTGTGTGTGTGATTGTGTGTTTTTGTGTTAACAGAATACCCCAAAAATGAAAAGTCGCAGGAAGTCAAATTTGATATTCGCTTTAGGTACTTATCAGTGACATCAGACTCATCAGACCGCAAGACATATCGGGCAAATTGCATCAACAGAAAGAGAGACTTTACCGACTGTTTTTTTTCTTCAGTTTTTCGTGATTGTCTCGAAAACGGTTCCATCGATTTTCTCATCATTAAAACTTCGTATTATTATTATTCGTCTGTGGTGAAGGACCAAACCCTACGCTCTCCAAAACCTCACTAGGCTCAAATAGTTTCCCCCCCAAAAAACAACAACAAACCGGGTCTAGAACCAAAGATCCTGAACTAAATTCCTCACAACCCATGTAATCTGTCATAAGATGCATGGGTGTTGCTTCCTCTGTCTCATAGACTCCAGAAATGGGGTCTGACATGAGCCCCATTACGTAGAGGTGTCTTCTTTAACAATAATGTCCAATAAGAGGTCCAACCACATGCATAAGAGAGATCTGTGAACGACAAAGCAAAATTTCATTGATAGTCTTGTCCGGACACTGAATGAGCATCTTTTACTGTCGACAACCAACTGTGCTCATCCATAGGCATGAATGCTGTGAAGTGATCCATGGCTTTGAATCTTGACAGACACGCCAATAGCAGGCTCGGGACCAATGAAAGAGAGGGAGGCGCCTAATTTGGCAAACCACCTCATTCCTGAAAATTCCCATATGACATGGTTGGTATCCAAACTAGAAGCCCTAAACTTCACACACACACACACATTACTACCTATTACTTTTATTTGATACATTTTCCAGAAAAAATTGATTTTTTGAGGTTTCTGAGGTAACAGTTCCTCTAAAATACGATTTCTGTGTAATATATGGTTTTTACTATCATCATAATATTAATAATATACGTGAGAAGATTTGCTAGAATTCTAAATTAAAAGAAAATCGATTAATCGGAAGTCTACTTTATAGAATAGTTTTGTGAGTTATTTTGGATTTTTCTAGAAAACGATTGTAAAGATTTTCATTAAAACTTGGAAAGCTTGCGGCATATAGATCGAAACAAATCACATTTATTTGAAAGATTCTTTCAAGAAGAAAAAAAAAAAAATTGATTTTGAAGAGTTGTGAAGAATTTTTGACGTTAAATTTGAAATGTTACGTATATGCAATTGGTTCAGTGTTTTTGGTGTGCGCGATACTGGTGTTTTTAAACGAAATCGTATTAATTGGAATAAGAGAAAGTAGTGTGAGTGTTTCACACCAGAATTTTTTTTCACAGACAGGGAAATTTCAAAATATATATTTCCCATGGGAAAACTCAATTTAGAAAATTTGACCCGGGCACCTACAGCCCGGGAAATCCCAGTCAGAGAAAGCAAAGGAAAATTCTGCTCTAGAAATGTGAGTTTAGATGGAAGCATAATGTCAAAGTTCAGATCAGAGATAGAAATTTTACTTAAAATACATTGACTTAGAAAAATGTTTTTTCTTTTCTTTTTTACACTGCCTTTTTAAGATCTAAAATTCACATCGACATATTGTTAACGTTCTAATATATACTCGTAATTAGCTTCAAGAACAGTAAATAAGCTTAGCTTCAAATTTAAGTAAAGAAAAATCTGGCCAGTTCTTCATACCTCAGATTTTTTTGGAGAAATTATTGGAGCAGTTTTTGAGAAAATTGCGAAAAATTAAAAAAAGAAAAAAAGTCTTTCGCTTTCGGTTGATGGATTTTGCCAGAAATCTTAGTGTCCGATGCAATCGGTGGTAGTACCTAAGACGCCGAATACTAAGTTTGGGCTACCTGCGACTTGTATGGTTTTTGAGATATTCTGTTTAACGCACACATACGTACACACTTAACTGACCATTCGCTAACAATATTTTTGGCATAAACAGGGGGGGGACATATATTTTCCGTAAAAATTTCGAGAAGAAAAAGAACTTCGAAAAGAAGAAGTAATGAGCGATCAAAGTTGCGTCAACTGACAGACAAATTGAGAGCAATTTTCCAAATTTTGTATTTTTTGTTTTGTTATCTTTCTCATTCATTTTTTTTACAAACAAAGTCTCTTATCAGAAACATTTTCCGTGGTAGCCTGCTTCATTTTGTGGTCATCGACCGGTTTCGGGCGTTCGCCCACCTTCAGGATGCATTTTTTAGACAGTGTGATAACACAGACTTGCACAGAGCAAATTATTATACACAGTTTATACACAGTGAGTGTATAAACTGAAGTGTATAAACTGAAGTATATAAACTGAATTTGCTCTGTGCAAATCTGTGTTATCACACTGTCTGAAAAAACGCATCCTGAAGATGGGCGAACGCCCGAAACCGGTCGATGACCACAAAATGAAACAGGCTATCATGGAAAATGTCTCTGATGCTTTCCAGCTCTGCGGAACCAACCACCACAACAAAGTCTCTTATCTTTATAAATTACTTGACATCATTCTGGAAATATCATAATTACAATTTGATACTATGGCTGTAGAATCCAGGAATTTTAGTAAATAAGTAACAGATAACTCGCCAAATCGCAAGATTCTTCTTCTTCTTTCTTGGCATTACAGCCCATGTAAGGCCCTTGCCTCCTCAACTACATTCCTCCACTCCTCTCTCTCTTGAGCCACCCGTCTTCACCTTCTCACTCCCAACAATCTGAGGTCCTGTTCCACGTCATCCAGCCATCGCATCCTTGGTCTTTCTCTACTTCTTCCTCCCCCCGGATGCCCATTAAACAACTTCCTCGGTATTCTATCCTGCTCCATTTTTTCCAGGTTACCCAACCACCTCAACCTCCCACGTTTCACTACTCCCCCACCAGGTCCTGTTCACCACATAGATCTTTCAGCTCCTGATTTGACCTCATTTTCCACACTCCATCCTGTCTTACCGGGCCATTAATTTCCATACACCTTTAAAAGTCCATACACTATGTAAAAGGGAGGACCTTTTTCTCCCATACACTGAGAAGTCGCTCATCCTCCCGAGTTAGCGTCCAGGTTTCGCTACCGTATATTACAACTGTTCTTAATTAGGTCTTGTACAATATTAATTTGGTTTCCCTAGATAGCTGATTGAAGCGCAAGGCTTTCTGTAAAGAGCAGTAGCATTTGTTTCCGGCTGTTATTCTGGCTTTTGTGTCAATACTGACTTCATTTTGTGTTTATACTGACAGCCCCAAGGTACCTAAAGCTTTTAACCACTTCAAACTTATGGTTTCCAAGGCATATTGCTTCCTGGTCGTTCGTTTTTTTGGTTTGCATATACTTTGTCTTCGCTTCGTTGGCAGTGAGTCCAAGTTTACTGGCTTCTTTAGTGAACTCTTCGAAAACTCCTAAGAGTGCCGATGCAGTGCGAGCTGACAAAGGAACAACGTAAGCCAGATGCTGGCTCAACCTATTAAAAATGGGGCCTCCGGGAATGGTTCGGATTGCCCTAATAGTCTTCTCTACTGCTAAATTAAACAGCATCGGGGACAATGGATCTCCTTGCCTCAAGCCTTTTGCAATTTTAAAGTCTTCCGACATGGAGCCTAGTGCCTTCACACAGCCTGTTGAGTTCATAAAAGTAATACGTGTCAGCCTTATTAATTTCTTTGGCAAACCCAAATGACATATCCAGCGGAACAGTTCTTCCCGGTCCAAACTATCGTAGGCTTGCTTTAAATCTATAAATAAGTGATGCAAGGGCACATTATATTCATAGCACTTTTCCAACATAATCCTAATGGAGAAAATGTGGTTCACAGTGGATCTTCTTTCACTAAATCCTGATTGATATTCTCCTACCTCTTTGCTAATCCACTGTCGCAAGCGGCTCAACAGCAAAACGGGTAATACCTTGTAAGCTGCATCCTAGAGAGAAATCCCCCGGTAGTTCTCACACTTCATTTTACTCTTTTTAAAAACTGGGTATATGACACTTTTCGACCATCTCTTAGGCATTACCTCATTCATCCAGACACTCCAGATTATATGTAGATTTCCCTACTTACAGCCTCTCCGCCATACTTCAATAGGCAGCCTGCAGCTTCACTCAGCGTTATTATTTTTTAAGTTGGCCACTGCCTCCATAACTTCCTTTAACTCTAGTGGTTCCTGAACGTCTTCATTTTCCTCTTCCCCTAACTTACCCAGATTTGTCTCCATTCTTTCTCTTCTTTCCAAATCCGCTAGTTCAGTATCAAACAGGCCTTGGAAATGTTGTAAATTGCAGTAAGCGAAAGTTGTGTGAGTGTTTCAGATATTTGTTTTGTTTTGTTTTTACTTCCTCTTTACTGTAAGAAGGAATATAGCGATCGTGTCAAATTTTTGATATCGCACTTTCATCGGATAAAACGTTTTGATGTCCCTTAAGTCTGAAAAAGTGGTTTTTATAAATAAATCGGTCTGAGTGTGTGTGTTGTTTTTTTTTAAATACCTTTATTACCATCATGCTCCGCTCATTAGAGCACTACATGAAATTTACAAAATATTAATACATGTATAACATGCACATTACAGCTTACATTCAAACTAAAATACATATTATGCGGACAAAATTACATATTATGAACATGGCTGTTACATGAAAACATTTAGAATTACTTACACTTATGTAAAAACAGTACGAAATATTAAAGTGCGGATATACGACAACACAAATTAATGAAGGAAATTCACATTAATTAATTTGATTTAAAACAGTGGCTATTATAGATACAATATTAACTACTCTTTTTTTATTTGTTTATTATTTTATTTTTATTGTTATTATCATTATTTTTACTTTCTCTTACTCCTAGTAAGAGGAAGTATTGTAATCGTGTCAAATTTTCGATATCGAGTTTTCACCGGAAATATCGGTTTTGAGGTCCCCTGAGTCCAAAAAAGTGGTTTTTAGCAAATGGTCTGTGTGTGTGTGTGTGTGTGTGTGTGTGTGTGTGTGTGTGTACGTGAACAGCATAGCTCAAAAACGAAAAACCGCAGAAACTTGAATCTTGATATTCCGTTCAGGAATCACTATGGGATCTGACTGTACCTAAGGCTGTCTGTCAAAATTCGTCAACCAGAACTACCACTATACAAGTTGTTTTTTTTTGTTTTTTTTCCGATTTTCTCAAAAATGGCTCCGACGATTTCTCGAAGATGGCTCCGAAACAGCTACAACTTTTATTTGAAACATTTGTCTAGAATAATTCATTTAAGGGCCGGTAGGGGGTGGGGTGGGGTTAGATTTTCCTCTAAAGTGCTATTTCAGTTTATTACACAATTCTATCAACTAAATAATATTAATTAGAATTAAATATGTGTTTGAAATTTCGAGTTTGACAAAGATCAGATGACCGGAAATGCGTTTATTTTACCACTTTACTAAATAATTTTTTCACATTTTTGCGACTTTCTCAAAAATGGCTCCGACGATTTTCTTGAAACATCCTATATAAACTATTCGATCTACAACTTTTATTTAAAATATTTCTTTGGGAAAATTTGTTTAAGGGCACTTTTAGGGGAGGGGTGGGGTTAGTTACAGGATTTATTTTTAAAAATGAGATTGCAAAAACAATATATTTCGCTTAAATTGATCAACAAATGATAACATAAACAACAAATCCATTATTTAAATACTAAATAAAACGTCTTATTAAAAAAAAAAATAAATGAACTTTGAAAAATGATAAATTGAACAATTTACTGTAATATCCTGTTTACAATAAGACAATTAATTAATACCTCCAGTGTTCATACTACTACAACGCTTTCTATATTCTTATTGTTGAACTACAATATTGCATATTGTGACAGGACTCTTAAATTTACTTTTTGTCTTTAGTCATATTTATGTTATTATACAAATATACTCGGTTCCAAAACTGGTAGTTTATTTATTAATTTTGCTTGTGTTATTGTTTATTTTACATATCTCCGATCTTATATAATTCTTTATATATATATATATCTTATTATTTATCTTATTTTATCTTTTTCTATTAGTTTTCATCTGATAAAAGTGAATTTATTTATCTGTACTATTTACATTCTCTTACTCCCTAGTAAGAGGAAGTATTGTAATCGTGTCAAATTTTCGATATAGTTTTCACCGGAAATATCCGTTTTGAGGTCTCCTGAGTCCAAAAAAGTGGTTTTTAGCAAATGCTCTGTGTGTGTGGGTGTGTGTGAGAACAGCGAGAAACCGTAGCGGTTCAAAAACGAGAAACCGTAGAAAGTTGAAACTTGATATTCCGTTTAGGTATCACCATGAGATCCGACAGTGGGTCATCTGTCAAAATTCCTCAACCGAAAGTACCACTTTACTAGTTGTTTTTTTTTTTTTACTTCTTTACAATTTTCTCAAAAATGGCTGCGACGATTTTCTTGAAACTTCGTATATCAACTACATATACAAAGAGCTACAACTTTTATTTGAAACATTTCTCTGGAAAAATTCATTTAAAGGGAGTTTTGGGGGAGGGGTGGGGTTAGGTTTTCTTCTGAAGTACTATTACTGCTTACTATACAACTCTATCATCTAAATAATGTTAATTAGAATTCAATATGTGATGGAAATTTCGAATTTGACAAAAATCGGATGACCGGAAGTGCGTTTATTTTACCACTTTACTAAATGATTTTTTTCACTTTTTCACGATTTTCTCAAAAATGGCTTCGAAGATTTTTTTGAAACTTCTTATATAAACTACACATGCTGTGATGTACAACTTTTATTAAAAACATTTCCATGGAAAAATTCATTTAAGGGCACTTTTCGGAGAGATGAAGGGGTTATGTTTTTTTCTAAAGTGCTGTCATAGTTGATTATACAGTTCTATCATCTAAACATAATCAATTAGAAAAAAAAATTGATGGCCAAAATTCGGAGTTTCAAGAAAATCAGTAAACCGGCAGTACGCTTTTACTGAAGAGTTTTTTTTTTTTTCAGTTTTCAACGAATTCATTAATTTGGTACACTAACTATAAAATTTTGTCAATTATAATTTAGAGAACTAGAGTAAGAGAAAGTTGTGCGAGTGTTTCACACCAGATTTTATACTTTCTCTTACTACAACTTTTGGGGTCCTTGAATTCGCTAATAACGTTTTTAGCGAATGGTCTGTGTGTGTGTGTGTATGTCACGAAACGAAAAGTCGTAGGAAGGTCAAACTTTGTATTCAGGTACTACTACCGCATTATAAAGGTGCGGGAGATTTCTAAACTGGCTGGAAATTTTGTAATAATAAAAATAATAATATTTTGAAACTTGTAATTAATATAAACAGTTTTTATTTATTTTTCGGTCAAAATTTAACGAATGTTTTGGGAAAAATCCATCAACCGGATGTGCGAATTTTCTAAATTTTTTTTTTTTTTTTTTTCAGTTATTCCGCAAGTTTCTCAAAAACGGCTAAATATCTATAATTGTTATTTGACATATTTTCCAGGGAATGTTAATTTTTTGTGGGGTTCTGGGGGAACAGTAGCGATTGTAACGATTGTAAGATTCTGCCACGTGCATATAATTAATATACGATAGAAGCTTTGCTGTAGTAGCAAATTTGTAGATACTTGGGATACAGGAAATGCTCCTTTACAGAATAGATTTTTGAGTTTCTGAAAATGAATACGATTTCCTTTAAACTTGGAATGCTAACTGCACTTTTATTTGAAACATTTAAAAAAAAAATCTGGTGTGAAACACTCACACAACTTTCTCTTACTCCAGTCCTCAAAAATTATAATTGACAAATGTTATAGTTTGTGTACCAAATTTAATGATATTCGCCGAAAACTAAAAAAACTGTTCAATAAAAGCGCACTTCCGGTTAACTAATTTCTTTGAAACTCGGAATTTTGGCCATACATTTATTTATAATTAATTTTGTTTGGATGATTGAATTGTATAATCAACTATGATAGCACTTTAGAAAGAAACATAACCCCCCTCCCGTAAAAGTGCCATTAAATGAATTTTCCTAGAGAAATGTTTTAAATAAAAGTTGTAGATCATTGTATGTTTAGTTTATATAGGAAGATTCAAGAAAATCGTCTGAGCCATTTTTGAGAAAATCGCGAAAAAGTGAAAAAAATCATTTAGTAAAGTGTTAAAATATATGCACTTTCGGTTATCCGATTTTTCAAACTCGGAATTTCAACAACATATTTAATTCTAATTAACATTATTAAGAAGGCAAAATTGTCTAATAAACTGAAATAGCACTTTAGATAAAAACCTAATCCCCTCTCCCCCAAAAGTGCCCTTGAATGAATTTTCCATGAGAAATGTTTCAAATAGAAGTTGTAGCTCTTTGTATGTGTAGTTGATGTTCTAAGTTTGAAGAAAATCGTCGGAACCATTTTTGAGAAAATTGCACAAAAGTAAAAAAAAACAACTAGTAAAGTGGTACTTCCGGTTGTGGAATTTTGACAGATAACATACTATGAGATTTTATGTTGATATATAAACGGAATATCAAGTTTGAACTTTCTACGATTTTTCGTTTCATAGCTATGCTGTTCACATACATACATACATACGCGCGCACGCGCGCGCACACACACACACACACACAGACCATTTGTTAAAAAGTAAAAACCACTTTTTTGGACTCAGGGGACCTCAAAACTTGATATCGAAAATTTGACACGATTACAATACTTCCTCTTACTAGGAGTAAGAGAAAGTAATATTGGTACATTGATATATAAATAGACGAATTAAAATTTTTTATTGGAAATTATGTTAAAAAAATTATCTGTTACTTAAAACTAATAAAATAAAAATAAAAACTGATCAATTTGTTTTAAATATTTAACTGTACGTATTTTATTCTTCAATAACCTTGGCATTTAAAACACTTACGAGGAAAGAGGGTCCAGTGTGTAATTCCTCCCTGTGGAACTTTGGAAATTCTTAATTGTTTATTTTTATTTTTTATAAATAGTCATGTTTACTGTATATATTAGGATATACAGCTGTTTACTGCAATAAAATCATAATATTATTTAACAGTAACAGCTGAATGACAAAAAAGTAAAACTTCACAATACACTCCATTCTTTGGTTAAGAAACAATGTTAGTTGCTAGAAGAAAAACTACTTTTAGTCAGAATTGAAATTGAGCTTCACACAGGATCTATGGTGATTTCCGCTTGCAAATTCAAGTGTTCATTGGCCCCGAGCAGATCTATAGATTGACTTTCTCAAACAGGCTCCGAAGTCGTCTATCCAGTTACTACCCGGTTACTCATGCGATAAGGGCGATTAAGCGCCTGTTTTGGAGGAATTTCACTCTACCCAGTTCTTCGCAACGGCAGAAGAATTAGGTGTGGCATCACTTCCATAATCAAGTAAAATCTACAATGACCATTTTTTTACCAGACCCAGCAATCTTATATGTATCATAAGGCTGTAGTGCAGACCTATTGTAACTTCTAAAGTCTCCAAAGACACTGGTTATGCAAGTGTCATTAAAAAAAAATACTTAAACTCCGATGGTTTTTCGGCCAGGGTTATTCTCCACGAGATCACTGGTTTTACTGCAAACCCAGGATCGTAACGAGTAATTTTCTGGGTGCGACTATATTTACCGCAGAAGACTTCTGAGCATGTAGATTTAATTTAACCTTCTCGGTCCGATCTGCCTGTTTTTTTTTTTCATATCGCTCACATCCCTTACAAGCCCTAGGATAAAATGAGTTTTCTTGAATTTACCCAATTTTTAGCCGGCCAAGTTTTTAGGCGAAATATTGAAGAAGTTCCTAATGTAGTACAGATGAAACGTCACTATCCATACTCTTTTTGTTTTGAATCTTTCTTAAGCCAATGCTTTAATGTTTTATTAAATCTGTTTGCTTTTTCTGATAAAACTGAAATGAAATCTATTGGATCGTCCCCAAGCTATTGTTTTCTTATAAAAGTTTATAATCCAGTTTTGAATTTTATTTTGAAAAGATATAGCTACATTACAGTCTTAACGGGTGGCCTGTATTGTCATGTTGTGTATCCGGTCTCTCCTCGTGATGCCTTCTACTTTTCTTAATAACCTCATTTCTAGAGCATGGAGGCGACTTCGATCCGATTGCTTTAAGGCCCAGGATTCGCTGCCGTAAGTAAGAATGGGGACAAAAGTCGAGGGTAAACTGCCATTTTCGTGCCTTTGGCCACTTCTTTCTTGCTCAAAAACTTTTAGTTTTTAGCGGACATCTTCCCCGCAGCAGCCACCCTTGCGTTGGATTAATATTCCTTTAGTTTACCTCTCTTACTTATTTCCATCCCTAAATACTTGAAACAAGGAGCCTGCTCTATTCTTCACCCCTTGATGGAGATGTTCATTTGTATCTCTGTCCTGGATATCACCATGCACTTGGTCTTAGAAGTATTTATAACCATATTCTTCTTGCCTAGCTCTTCGGTCTATATATTTCAATTTTCTTACAGCTTTTCTTCACTATCCGCTATTAATAAGCAATTATGTATGTAGGCAAGAAGTTTAAAGAAAATCATTGGAGCAACTTTTCAAAAGAAGTTTGGAGGGAAAGTGAAATAAAAAACCACCATTCAGAAAAGTGGCAATTTTGTTTGATAGATTTTATTCTAAACGTAAATAGATGGCGCCACCTAAATGGAATATCAAGTTTAAACTTCCTCAAGGTTTTTTTGTTTACTAACACACATAAGGAGAGAGAGGTAGTAAGTGAGTGTGTATGAGAAAAAGAGACTTCTCTAAAAACATTTTTACCGAACTCAGGGGACCTCAACACATGCATTTCCGGTAAAAAAAATCAGTTTCATAAATTTGACAAGATCGTAATACTTCCGTTACTAGTGAACGAGAAAGTAACTAAATATATGAACTTTGAAGCGTTGTTCGATAGAGTATTAATAGATAGATCTCTCTCTCTAACAAACACACACACCCTCTCTTACATCTATATACTATATAAAAGATTTATAATGTTTAACACTCACACGACTTCCTGCTACTGTCGTTAATAAAATTTAATTGAGAAATTTTCATTAAAACTATAATGTGTACAGTTTGGCTGGCCATTAAAAATAAAAAAGCTGGTAGAGGAATATTTGAGTGACTTAACCAACAAAGGTATTTTGCGGCAGTTTAAATTTAAAGTTAACTGATAGATAAGGCTCCGAAATAAATCTCTTTGGGAAAATGTTCCGAATAAAAGTGACAGAACATATCTTTGCATTGAGCATGACAAGTGTAAAGGAAATCTGTGTCCTCACGCGCTGGCCTAGTGGCTAGCGCACTCGCCTTTGGTGCGAGAATTCAGGGTTCAATTCCTGTTAAGGGCAAAGTCGGTGTTGACCCAGCATCGTGAAAAAAAGTGACAGTTAGCAGCGCCCGAGGTAACGGAAGCCAGAACTAAACGTCCAGGGAATTTTGGTGTGCTTGCCACACTCCTCCCCCCCCAACAAATCGCCGTCTGGAAAGCCTTGGCCCTTCATGGGTTGTTGCGCCATAGGTAAAGGAAATCTGTACAGTAGCTTTCGAGAAAATTCCCCCCCAAAAAAAATCTGGTGTGAAATACTCACACAACTTTCTCTTACTCCCGTTCTCAAAATTATAATTGACAAATGTTATAGTTTGTGTACCAAATATAACGAAATTCGTCGAAAACTGAAAAAAACTGTTCAGTAAAAGCGCACTTCCGGCTTACTAATTTTCTTAAAACTTAAAATTTTGGCCATCTATTTATTTCTAATTAATTTTGTTTGGATGATAGAATTGTATAATCAACTATGATACCACTTTAGGTGAAGCTGTAATCCCACCGCTTGCCTAAAAGTGCCCTTAAATGAATTTTCCCAGAGAAATGTCTTAAATAAAAGTTGTAGATCTTTGCATTTTTATTTTGTATACGAAGTTCATGAAAATCGTTGGAGTCATTGAGAAAATCGCGAAAAACTGAACAAAACATTTAGTAAAGTGTTAAAACAAACGCACTTCCGGTTATCCGATTTTTTCAAACTCGGAATTTGAACAATATATTTAATTCTAATTAACATTATTTACATGACAGAATTGTCTAATAAACTGAAATAGCAGTTAAGATGAAAACCTCTCCCCCAGAAGTGCCCTTAATTGAATTTTCACCGAGAAATATTTCAGATAAAAGTTGTAGCTCTTTGTATGTGTAGTTCAATATCAAGTTTAAAGAAAATCGTCGGAACCATTTTTGAGAAAATCGCAAAAACGTAAAAAAAAAAAAAAAAAAAAACTATTAAAGTGATACTTCCGGTTGAGGAATATTGTCAGATAACGCACCGTTAGATCCCATGGTGATACCTAAACGTAATATCAAGTTTCAACTTTCTATGGTTTTTCGTTTTTGAGCTATGCTGTTCACATACATACACACACGGACACACACACAGACCATTTGCTAAAAACCACTTTTTTGGACTCAGGGGACCTCAAAACGGATATTTCCGGTGAAAACTCGATATCGAAAATTTGACACGATTACAATACTTCCTCTTACTAGTAGGTCAAAACCTGTAATGTCCCACTTCCAGCTAACCAAATTTCTTCAAATTTGGAAACCATAAATTATACTGAAAAGCCCGTCATCTATTTAAATGAAGTTCAAAGAAAAAAAACGTTGGACTTAATTTTTCGAGAAAATCGCTAAAATTTATTCAGTAAAGTAGCATTTCCGGTTGATGAATGTTGTTCAAAAACTTCCTGCCAGCTGTTGTGGTTATACGCTAAAGGAAATGACAAATATGAGCGTCCATTTGGACACACACACACACACACATATATATACAGTCCATTCGCTAAAAACTTTTTTTTTTTTTTTAAATCAAGAGATTTTGTATTTCCGGTGGAAATACCCAACATTGAAAATTTAACACGATTGCGGTACAGTGCCACGTACATCACTGATAGACAAACGGTGAAGAATGATAGTTCAAGAAAAATTCCATTCTATCTTCCATTTCTATTAATACAGCGAAAGAGTTTTAGTCTCTTGCTCGGTCTCTCTTACTCACTCTTCTGGTTCTAAAAAAGACTTATAGTTCCGAACAAAAAAAAACAAATCTTTAAAAAGAGACGGAATAAGCTCAGTATAGCTTATTAGACGTATGCGGTGGCCCTGGCTTCGAATCCACTATGATTGAGTCCGGAGGATTTTCTCTCATAAGCAGTACGTCTCTTATGGAATTCATTGGCTCCGAAAGCCAATAGTCACTAAGAAATTCTGGGACCAATGACCCCCAAGATATCGAAGAGAATTATCTAAAATAATATATATACATCAAAATCGCTTCGAAAATCTAACTTACTAAAATTATCACTTTATAATTACTGATAAAGAAACATTGATAAAAAATTATTAAAATAAATCTTTGTAAAATTAATCACGATTAATTTATACCTATAAATATAATAAAAAAAGAAATTTGAAAATTAACATAAAGTACACCTGAGGTGCATTATAAAAATTTGTATTTTTCTTTATTTTGGGTGGGCCTATAAGTGGGGAGGGGCGAGATCATGGTCACACACAGGTATATATAACGTACTCGTCCCAAACTTGACAACAGGTACAGTCCTAATTCTAAAGGAGGTCCAATATGAAATCTATTGTAAGTTTTATGTATTGAAGGATGTGTTCTTATTTGATTAATTAAATATTTATATTGTAATTTATTGTATGTTTTAATTTTTGTAAGACAAGTTGTTAAATTAGTGTCACTCTAGTGATTGGAAAAATGGTGATAATTGAATTTTCCCCTTTGCGTACAGATCTGCTTGTTTGCCTGCGTGGCTTTTGCCTCTGCACAAGTCTTGTTGCACGATGACGGCCAATGGAAACCACATCTTGACGGATCCATCCTTGGACAATGGAACCCATTGCTTGACAACTCTTTGGCTGGCCAGCCACTGCTCACTCGTGCTGCCCTTCTTGGACATCCACTAGTCCATGTATTGAGGAAGAGGAACGTATTGGGCACCCCTTTGGTTACCCATGGTGTACCCACATATGCTGCCGTCCATGGACAACCACTAGTTCATCTATTGAAGAAGAGGGACGCCGTATTGGCCACTCCTTGGGCTGCCCATGGTTTACTTGCCGCTCATCATGGTTTGGTTAATCCAAATGCTTTGAACGTACCCTTGGACACTGTACATGTAGCTGCTGCTAAGAATGCTCAACTCATCAGCCAGGCTACCGAAGGTGCTAGGAACGTTCTTGGTGGTGGTGTACCAGTCCATCTGCCAGCTGACACCCCCGAAGTCGCCATTGGTAAAGCTGCCCACGCTGTTGCTCATGAAACCCAGAAAGCTGTTACTACTGGTGTCTGGGCTGGACACGGTCTTGTAGGTGGCGTTGCCGCACCCGGAGTTGTTGCTGGACGTGCTTTTCTCGGCCATGGTCTGGTTGCTCCACATGGTGTTCTTGGTGCCAGATCTTGGCTCTGGTAAATCCCTATATTAGGAGTCTCCCCTGTTTTTTGCAAAACTCTCGTACACAAGAACATCGTGTTACCATAATTTATTTAATAAAGGTTTTGCTAATTAAAGAAGATGTTAATTTTTCCAATTAACTTATCCAAATCACTTAAATACCTGAATGTAAAAAATTCCTTAAACTATTTCCTTTAGTTGAGTAGGTTTTGGATTCGTATTGCTGGACACTATTTGAGGCAATGTGGTCTTATTTTTTTTAAATCTGCAGAGTATCGTCTAATGAAACGTAGAAAATGAAACATTGACTTCCAATGTTCAAATTTCTATCATAAACAATTGCCTGCCAACGAATACGACAATGAAATCAATTTCTAAATAATATTTTCTCTTGCTTGGAATTCTGATAATATTTTCAAAAATCTTATACGATTGTAATACTTCTCGTTTTGCAGTAAGATTTCAATCTCAAGTTCTCAACGTATTCTCCTCTCCTACCTAAGAGCTGGTGAAGAAGGGCACCAATGGTGTCCGATTACTAAACAAATCTTTCTCTTAGAATAATGGACACATTTTCTTAAAACTCAAATTTGCTCACATTTGTCCGAACATAAATATAGTGGCGATGAGGGAGACAAGTGGCAGGTAGAGAACCACACATTATACTAAAGTAGGCCAAAGAGGAAAGTTTTGCTATTCTCGAGAAAAAAACGCTATTCTTACCCCAAAACCCCTGCCATAAATCAAGTTTTTTCTAAAAAAAATCGTACAAATTAAAATGTATTTTTATTTTTATAGAAATTTAAAGAAAAAGCGCTCGTAATATTTCCGACAAAATCACGGAAAACTTGAAAAAAAAATTGAGTATTGTCGCACTTCCGCTGATGCGACTTTCCCAATTGTCCATAATGGTATTATTTAACTGGAATATCATGTTTGAACCTACTGCAATCTTTTATGTATGAGATATTTTGTTCTCATTCAGACATACACAGACCATTCGCTAAAAACATTTGAGGACCCACCTCAAAACATATGTATTTCCGGTGAAAATTCGACTTCGAAAATTTCAACACGATCACAGTACTTCCGCTTACAGCAGCAGTAAGAGAAAGTAAAATACTGGTGTGAAATTCTCGCACGACTTTCTCTTACTGCAAAACAATACAATTTAATTTTTATGAATTTTCATTAAAATTGTAAATGTTGACAAAAGTTTGGTTTTATGGCTTGCTATAAAAAGACACCTACACTTGTTATTCTGTTCAAGTATTACCAACAAGGTACTAAACTGAAATGTAGTTGATGATGGTGTGTTGCTTAGTATAGTTGCAGCCTTGTGGTGTGAGCGGTTTAATAAAGGGCTTGTGTGTATGTTCAAAGAGAAGTGAAGTAATAAAGAAATAATTATGAAAACAATGGTAGATTAAATTAAATATATTATCTTTAAAGATATTTAAATCTTTTCAATAACACAGTAATATGCTTAATAATAATACTCAAACTAGCTATGTTTAACTTATGACTGGCACTTTCAGGAGTTGGATAGAGGGAGCTCAGTGGCCTTGGGTAGTTTGGCCACGGTCTTCCAGTCTGAGGTGGTGGGCATTATTGAATGCTGCCGCCTTGTGGGGGAGTGGCAGGGAGAGTTCAAGGAAGTGCGGATTTTCTCGGATAGCCAGGCCGCACTAAGGGCTTTGGGTAAGCCTTGGTGGAGTTCGAAATTAGTGGGAGAATGTCGGAGAAGGCTTAATGCTTTAGCTCAGAGGGGTACGGTGCGCCTCTATTGGATACCCGGACATGCAGGAATAGAGGGCAATGAGAGGGCGGATCAGTTGGCCAGGGAGGGATCATCACAAACATTTTGTGGTCCTGAACCAGCCCTGGCCGTCACAAAGACGTTTCGCGACAAACAGATTAGATTCTGGGAGACGAGAGTTTTGGAGAAACGCTGGGGGGACACGCAGGGGTGCCTCCAACCAAAAGATTTATAAAGACAAGTAAGCAGGGAACTTCGGAGTATCTCTTGTCCCTTAGTCGGACGGGTCTGAGGACCTTGGTAGGGATAGTGACTGGACACACTTGGGTGTCCAGTCACTTGTTTAACATAGGGAGGACGCTCAGTCCCATTTGTCAGAACTGCGATGACGGAGTTAGGGAAACGGTGTACCACTACTTATGTCAGTGTCCCCGTTTCGCTGGAACTAGGTTTCGCGTATTTGGGAGGGCACCACTCTCGCAGGATTGCCTGGGCGAGTTGGAGTTTAGGGATATCTTGGGATATTGTAGATTAACCGGTAAGCTACCGGGGGAGATTAATTAAGGGAACATGGGGGGTTCCCGATCAATAATAATAATAACTTATGACTGGCACTGATGCAAGATAGCGATTCCTCAATCAAAGTGTTCTGATTGAATGTCTAGTTCAGATTGTCTTTAAAGAATGCCTTTTCTTGTTAGTACAAAGTTCTGTGAACTCTTAAAGACAAAGCTAACCAGGTCCCTTTGAACTCTTCCTGTAACTGTAGTCTTCTACCTGTGTGTACCCTTTTTTTGCCAGCAAATGTTAGATTTTTTCTTGATATTTTTCAAATAAAATCTATTTGAAAATATATTTCCAGCATCCATCACATAACATAAAAGTTGCGTACAAAATCCATTAACCGGAAGTGGAAACTTTTTGAAGTTCTTTTTTTTGCATAAATTTCTCGAAAACGGTTCCAAACGAATTTTCTTACAACTTCGTATACTATCCATACACGTACATACCTATCGCTTTTATACGTACTTCCCTGGAAAATATTGATTTTTTGACAACTATAGCTTTTCGGTTTTCCTCAAAAGTACCACTTCAGTATAGAATATAATATGGTTTTTACCAATTTTCATAATTAATTCACATTACAAGCTGAAGAAAAATTTGATCACCGGAAGTGTGATTTTCCTGAAAGAATAATTTTCTTTCTATACATATCACTTTTATCTAAAAGAATTTTCCGGGTAAATTCATTTGCGGGATTTGTGGCATCAAATTTCAAATATTATTGTAGTTCCTTCAATACTGTTAACCTGTCTTCTGGACTACAATGTAACTACATTGTAATGACTAATGACCTGATACAAGGATTTATTACTTTTATTTGGAACATATTACCAAAAATTGTATTTAAATTTATTTGACCCTGTCTACTTATATAATTCTCCTATACCTTCAGCCGACCATGTGCGGTTCAGCCGAACTGGACGGATACCATACAACCTTCCTCTTTACATAAGATCTCTTATAACTCAAAAACGACAAGCTAGGTCTCTTTGGCAACATACAATATACCCCTCTCATAAACAACAATTTAATCAACTTACAAGAAAACTTAAAAATGAACTCCACAAATACTACAATAATCAATATGTCGAATATACAAAATCACTGACCACTGACGACAACTACTTTGGACGGCAACTAGACGAATTTTAAAATTCCAACATACCTCTTCACCTCTTCGTTCTACTGACGGTGCTTGGGCCAAATCAGCCCAGGAAAAAGAGAATTATTTGCAGCCCATCTTTCCTCTGTCTTCATCCCACACCCTGACATTCACGACTTACAACACGTTACAGATCACAGAGCTAGACGCACCTTTACCTCTTTCTCTTCCTCCTAAAGCACTTAACCCCACTCAAGTCAAACAGACCATTAACAATCTTCCTAAAAATAAGAGCCCAGGATACGATCTAATAACAGCTCAAGTTCTTCACCAACTACCTAAAAAAGCTATAGTCTTCCTTATTATCATATATAATTCAATACTACGAACTACTTATTATCCCATTATTTGGAAATTTTCTAATATTAAAATGACACCTAAACCCAAACAGCCAACTCATCAGCCTTCTTCCTACCGTCCTATTAGCCTCCTTCCGATCCTAGGGAAAATATTTGAGAGACTCCTTCTTTCGCGTCTTCTGGAAATTGTAGAGACCTGAAAGTACCACCAAACCACCAATTTGGTTTCCGCAGCCGTCACTCTACAATACAGCAGGCTCATCGTATAGAAGACACCATCACCACTTCACTTGCACGCAAGGAGTTTTGCGCTGGAGTGTTCTTAGACATTTCACAGGCTTTCGATCGTGTATGGCACGAAGGTCTTTTATTAAAACTCAAGCGAATTCTACCTAGCACTTATTACCTCATTCTCAAATCCTATCTTTCCGAACGCTTCTTCCAGATAATTGAAGGCACTTCCGAATCCTCCTCTATACATCCTATTCTTGCTGGTGTACCTCAAGGCAGTGTCTTAGGCCCACTACGTTATTCAGTCTATACATCCGACTTACCTACACTTCCCTCTACTTCTATACAGGGTGTAACAGCAACCTCTGGCAATACTTCGGCATATGGTTTTTCACTTTATTTGGAATAAAAAATTTCTAATAAACCATGGTCTGATTCGTTGCCTTCAAAAGTTATTCTTCATTTTGGAAAATTTTCAATTTTCCTACTTTTTCTCATAAAATTGATTATATCTCAAAAAGTTTTTAACATAAATCATATTCAATTACATCTTTGGAAAGAGCATTAAATTTCCTATAAGAAACAGAAGTTTTATTTTAATTGAATTAATTATAAGGTTTTTCAGAGACATTAAACTCAACTCTACAGCGCTTCGACTGTTAAAAACCACTTTTCAATAGTATTTTCTTATAAATTTCTTTAAGGCTAGCGTACGGTCCGGTTACAGAAAAAATATCTACATTTCACCAGCTTTCCAACGATAATAATATCGTGGGGTTTCTTTCTTGTTTTCTTAAAGAAAATGCGAAATAAATGTAAAAAAAAACACAAAATGAAAATTGAGAGCTGTTACAAAAATATCACAAGATTAATTAATAATCCTGTAATGAACTTTGGAATTGTTATCTCACGATAGAAATTCGTCTAATTCTAATAAACTGAAACATTTAGTCGTGATTTAGCTGGTCATACATTCAAAATGCCAGATTTCTTTGTCATAGAATAGCGAGATATGGTTTTTATTTGTGGGTTTTGTAACGGCAGCGCGGAAGCTGCCGCTGAGTATGCTAGCCGTTGGTCTAACAGGAAACCATATAAGCAGCGTATTAAAGACTAGGGGAAACCGGTTCTGTGAGAATAAACTACCGAGGATTCTGACGACGTTCTGGTTGCGTGGGGATTCTCGTCACTCCAATAGTGCATGTTGCGGGTGTTTAAAGAACCATTTCGAGTAAACGTCGCCTCATCGGTCCACAAAATGTTTTGGGGAAAACGACGATTCTGGGCTGTTTGTTGTAGCAGCCAAATACAGAATTGAGTACGACAGGCGTAATCACGTTCTAGCAAATACTGTACTTGTGATACAGATATCTACCATCCCGTCGAAGATACCTGTGCACCGTCTAATGTGACAAACCTAGCAACAATGGCACTCTGCGTGTGCTAAGGGTAGAGTCGTCATCAAACACATTCTAGATGCGTTGACATGAATTTTCGTAAGAACGATCAAGTTTCAATTTTTATTAATATCAATTTTCCCGGGAAAATGGTACTAATAAAAGTGATTAGTTATTATGTTGTAGATAGTAGGTATACGAAATAAAATAAAAAAATCCGGTGTGAAACACTCACACAACATTCTCTTACTCCAGTTATCAAAATTATAATTGACAAATTTTATAGTTTGTATACAAAATTAATTCAAATACGACGAAAACTGAAAAAAAAAAGTTCAGTAAAAGCGCATTTCCGGTTAACTAATTTCCTGGAAACTCGGAATTTTTTGGGCATCTATTTATTTCTAATTAATTTTGTTTGGATGAGAGAATTGTATATAATCAACTATGATCGCATTTTAAAGAAAAACCTAACCCTACCCCTCCCTTAAAAGTGCCATTAAATGAATTTTTCTGGAGAAATGTTTTAAATAAAAGTTCTAGATCATTGTATGTTTAGCTTATATAATGCGTTTCAAGAAAATCGTCGAAGCCATTTTGGAGAAAATCGCGAAAAAGTGAAAAAAATCATTTAGTAAAGTGGTAAAGTAAACACACTTTCGGTCACCCGATTTTTTTTCAAACTCGGAATTTCAACAACATATACAATTCTAATTACCATTATTTGGATGATAGAATGGTTTAATAAACTGAAGTAGCACTTTAGATGAAAACCTAACCCCCATCCCTCCCTCATAACTGCCCTTAAATGAATTTTCCTGGAGAAATGTTTCAAATAAAAGTTGTAGCACTTTGTATGTGTAGTTGATATATCAAGTTTAAAGAAAATTTTCGGAGCTATTTTTGAGAAAATCGCAAAAAAGTAAAAAAAAATACAGGAAGTAAAGTGGTACTTCCGGTTGAGTAATTTTGACAGATAACCTCCTGTCAGATGCCATAGTGATAACTAAACGGAATATCAAGTTTCAACTTTCTACGGTTTTTCGTTTTTGAGCTATGCTGTTCACATACACACACACCGCACACACACACACACATACACAGACCATTTGCTAAAAACCATTTTTTTGGACTCAGGGGACCTCAAAAAGAATATTTCCGGTTAAAACTCGATATCGAAAATTTGACACGATTACAATACTTCCTCTTACTAGGTGTAAGAGAAAGTAAAAAATTATTTCTAGATACTTGCAGAATTTGTTGCGTTAAAGTACGAATATCACTTCTGCACCTATCCCCTCCACCAACAACTGCATATTTTTGTTAGAACGTATACATCAAAATTAAAGTATAACTATATTAACATCAGTATAGTATAACTATAGTATAGTATAACTATATTATAGTATAGTACAACTATACAGAAAGTATAGTATAACTATATTAACATCAGTAAGCGAGGGATGGCATTAGCTCATAGGTAGCGCGCTGGTCTAGCAACTCGATGGTCCCGGGTTCGAGTCCAGCATGCTAACCTTAGATTTCCTTTTCCTACAAGCCTCCACAACTCACTGTCCGCTGATAGACAGCGTTGTCAGTATCGAGAGAACATTGTCCAGAGGCCGTTAGTGCACTGAGAAGGCTCCGGGCGCCTGTGACCTCAGATGTCGACGCGCGCATTAAATTAAAAAGAAAAAATATTAACAGAAAGTCGTGTGTGTGTGTGTGTGTGTGTGTGTGTGTGTGTGTGTATCCATCAGATATTTTTTTTGT
The DNA here is from genome assembly GCA_011037195.1 of Triatoma infestans. NCBI lineage: Eukaryota > Metazoa > Arthropoda > Insecta > Hemiptera > Reduviidae > Triatoma > Triatoma infestans. The sequence continues at coordinate 101,117 of JAAEAF010003540.1, forward strand.
TCACTTTTCCATAATTTTCCCTGTAATGGTAACAGAAATGTCATTTCAATGTCATATAGATTCTTCAATTGATTTTAAAATTATGAACAACATCGCAGTTCTAAAGAAAATTGAACAATTAATAATTAAATTAAATAAACGCATTAATGACGCACTTTCTTTCACGGATTTTGGTCAGAAATTTGGTGTCAGATGCGGTGACACGATCATAGCTTTTTACTTTTTCTAACATCAAGCAATACTAAGAGGTAAACAATAAATTAAAAGTTAATATAATAAGCAACTGATGTGCATTAATAAAAATTTGTATTTTTCTTTATTTTGGGTGGGCCTATAAGTGGGGAGGGGCGAGATCATGGTCACACACTGGTATATATAATGTACTCGTCTCAAACTTGATTACAGGTACAGTCCTAATTCTAAAGGAGGTCCAATATGAAATCCATTGTAAGTTTCATGTATTGAAGGATGGGTTCTTATTTGATTAATTAAATATTTATATTGTAATTTATTGTATGTTTTAATTTTTCTAAGAGAAGTTGTTAAATTAGTGTCACTCTAGTGATTGGAAAAATTGGTGATAATTTAATTTTCCCCTTTGCGTACAGATCTGCTTGTTTGCCTGCGTGGCTTTTGCCTCTGCACAAGTCTTGTTGCACGATGACGGCCAATGGAAACCACATCTTGACGGATCCATCCTTGGACAATGGAACCCATTGCTTGACAACTCTTTGGCTGGCCAGCCACTGCTCACTCGTGCTGCCCTTCTTGGACATCCACTAGTCCATGTATTGAGGAAGAGGGACGTATTGGCCACTCCCTGGGCTGCCCATGGTTTACTTGCCGCTCATCATGGTTTGGTCAATCCAAATGCTCTGAACGTACCCTTGGACACTGTACATGTAGCTGCTGCTAAGAATGCTCAACTCATCAGCCAGGCTACCGAAGGTGCTAGGAACGTCCTTGGCGGTGGTGTACCAGTCCATCTGCCAGCTGACACCCCCGAAGTCGCCATTGGTAAAGCTGCCCACGCTGTTGCTCATGAAACCCAGAAAGCTCTTACTACTGGTGTCTGGGCTGGACATGGTGTTGTAGGTGGCGTTGCCGCACCCGGAGTTGTTGCTGGACGTGCTCTTCTCGGCCATGGTCTGGTTGTTCCACATGGTGTTCTCGGTGCCAGATCTTGGCTCTGGTAAATTCCTATATTAGGAATCTCCCTAGCTTTTTTTTGCAAAACCCTTGTACACAAGAACATCGTGTTACCATAATTTATTCAATAAAGGTCTTGCTAATTAAAGATGATGTTAATTTTTCCAGTTAACTTATACTTATTCAAATATCTGAATGTAAAAAATTCCTTAAACTATTCCTTTGGTTGAGTAGGTTTTGGATTCGTGTTGCTGGACACTATTTCAGGTAGTGTGCTCTTATTTTCTTTTTCTTTCTTTCTTTTCAATCTGCAGAGTGTTGTCTAATAAGACGTAGAAAATGAAACGTTGACTTCCAAAGTTCAAATTTCTATCATAAACAATTGCCTGCCAGCGAATATGACAATGTGATCGATTTCTAAATAATATTATCTCTGCTTAAGAACCTCCTGATAAGTATTTTCAAAAATTCAGTTTCAAAAATCTTATATGAAAGCGACACTTCTCGAATTACATCGAATTACAATAAAAGGAAATCAATAGAAGAAATACTCTGAAAAAAAAGTAGAATTTTATAAGTGTGAAAATATAATCATGTTTTTTTTTTTGCCAAGAGGGGATATTTTCAGTTTTAAGAGGTTAGTTGGTCAACCTGTCTGACATAGTATTTTACTTTAAAATATCTGTTTAATTGTTTTGGATTTATAAATATCCTCGAAGAATTTGGCAAAGCAAAAAAAAAAACGCATTAGGAATTACAAAAAAAAAAATCTAGTATGTAACATTCAAGCGACTTTCTATTCAGTACATCTAATAGTACGATATTATATTATATAGTATAGGATAAATTTTCTTAAAACTTGTCTAGTCATAAATATGGGTGGTGGGGACAATTGGCAGTTGAAGCCCAAATAACATTTCTAATTAAACGTCACAGATTCCTCAAGCCCCCCCCTCCCTAAAATCAAATTTTACAGTAAAATGTTTCAAATGAAAAAGAGAAACGTCTTGTATGGGCAGTTAGTACTGTTCCAAGTTTAAAGAAACTCGTTGTAGTTTTTTTGGTAAAAATTCTAAATGAACTATTGGTGCGTCTCACTTCCGGTTAACCCATTTTCTTCAAAATTTGATTATTCTAGGAATGCTGCTTCGTGTCTTAATATGTGTGGCAGAACCTCACATTATACTGAAGTGGTCCAAAAAAAAAACCTTAACCCCCAGAAACCTGCTATAAATCAATTTTTACTTTCTCATACTTTTACTTGAAAAGCACGTCCAGTAAGAGGAAGTATTGTAATCGTGTCAAATTTTCGATATCGAGTTTTCACTGGAAATATCCGTTTTTAGGTCCCCTGAGTCCAAAAAAGTGGTCTTTAGTAAATGTGTGTGTGTGTATGTGAACAGCATAGTTCAAAAACGAAAAATCGTAAAAAAGTTCAAACTTGATATTCCGTTTAGGTATCACCATAGGTCAAAATACCTTAACCGAAACTACCACTTTACTTAATGCTTATTTTACTTGGCTCCGACGATTTTCTTCAAGCATTGTATATCAACTATACATACAATGACCTATACTTTTTATTTGAACTATTTCTCCAGAAAAATGCATTTAAGGGCACTTTTACAGCTGAGAGGGTGGATGGGTTGTCTTCTAAAGTGCTATTTCAGGTTATTTATACAATTCTGCATTCTAAATAATATTAATTAACCATTAAATGTGTTGTTGAAATTCAGAGTTTGAAAAGAATCGGATGACCGGTAGTTCGTTTTTTTACTGAAATGTACGAGTATTTTTCAGTTTTCTAGTATCATAGTCCTAATAATCCAAACAAAATTAATTAGAAATAAATAGATGGTCAAAATTTAGAGTTTCAAAAAAATTAGTAAACCGGAAGTAAGCTTATATTGAAATTTTTGTTTTCAGTTTTCGACAAAGTCCAACGAATTTCATCAAATTTATTACACAAACTATAAAATTTGTCATATTATAATTTTGAAAAATGGAGTAAGAGAAAGTTGTGTGAGTGTTTCACACCAGATTTTCTTTCCCTAATGAAATCAGGTACAAATAAAAATATATTTATGAGGATATTCAAAATTTTTTAAAAAAATCGCTTGAGCTATTACCGAGAAAATCATTGAAGACTTAAAGTATAGTACAATCGCACTGGCGTTGCTGGATAATGGCACCAAACGGAATATCATGTTTGACTATATTGCAACTTTTCATGTAATGAGACATTTTGTTCGGACACATACAGACAGACCATTCACTAAAAAGATTTGATCCTATAGCAGGACCAACCTAACAACATGTAATTGTGTGAATACCCAATTTCACAAATTTGACACGATCGCAATACTACTTCTTAAAGGAAACGGAAGTGTAAAAAAAAAAAAAAATTAAATCATATTTTTATTAGATAAATATAAAATGTATATTAATATGGATTTGTTTTGGCACGTGATTATTCCAGCCACCTATCTTGTAAGCTTAATGATCGTGATAAATGGTGCGATCAACTTTCGAGCTTACTTAATAAAATTAGATCTGTTCGCCTCGAAGAGCCATTTTGTCGTGCAGGGAACTCTGATAGTTTTTTTTGTTACTTTCTCTTACTCCTAGTAAGAGGAAGTATTGTAATCGTGTCAAATTTTCTATATTGAGTTTTCACCAGAAATATCCGTTTTGAGGTCCCCTGAGTCTAAAAAAGTGGTTTTTAGCAAATGGTCTGTGTGTATGTATGTATGTATGTATGTGAACAGCATAGCTCAAAAACGAAATATCGTAAAAAAGTTCAAACTTGATATTCCGTTTAGGTAACATCATGTTATCTGACAGTGGGCCATCTGTCAAAATTCCTCAACCGGAAGTACCATTTTACTAGTTTTTTTTTCCACTTTTTTGCAATTTTCTCAAAAATCACTCCAACGATTTTCTTCAAACTTGGTATATCTACTACACATATTAACAGCTACAACTTTTATTTGAAACATTTCTATGGGAAAATTCATTTAAGAGCACTATGGGGGAGGACTGGGGTTAGGTTTTCATCTAAAGTGCTATTTCAGTTTATTAGACAATTCTATCATCTAAATAATGTTAATTAAAATCAAATATGTTGTTGAAATCGGGTGAAATAGTTTGAAAAAATCGGGTGACCAAAAGTGCGTTTACTTTACCACTTTACTAAATGATTTTTCCACTTTTTCGCGATTTTCTCAAACGACGATTTTGGCTTCGACGATTTTCTTGAAACGCTTTATATGACTTACAAATCATTTGTAACATCGTCCCTATTTAATAACCTCAGACTCTCAGAGACATGCTGGTTGTTGAAACTAAGAGCAGAACTGTTATACCTAAATTATACCCCTTGGTTGGAGAAAGATTCCGAACGAGAAATGTGTCCTCTCTGTAACTGCCAAGTACGGGAGGATTTGTTTCATTTCTTGGCAGAATGTTCTGCATTATTAGAAGTACGGCTTCTCCATTTCGGTAAATGTTCACTTTCCGGAGGAGAAAATATTGTTTATCTAACCGGACAACAGCCTTGTCATCCTTTAATTGCTTATGCTCGCCATGCTTGGAGAGTTAGGCACCTCAGGATCTCAAATTGTTTAGGTTAGTTTTTCAGCTTTTTTATTCTAATTCATAAAACTGGTTTGATTTATTTAACCATTAGTTGTGTTAATACTTATTTACTTTCCTATCTTTATTTATTTATTTATTTATTTATTTATTGCATACAGAAATAACATTCCTTTTGCAAGGAGTTTGGTTTACAATATACAAAAATGATATGATATTTATAATACATAATACATAAAAGAAATAAAACTCATGACTAATGTCATAAACTGAACCAGATGTTATTAACAAAATAATAAATGAATTAGTCAATCAGAAAGGATAAAACTCCTAATTCTTAGGGCATTTAATAGCGTATTTGTAAATTGCATTTATCTGTGAGACAGACCCAACCGTGAACAGCTTCTCGAAACAGTTGGATTCAGTATCCGAGTCAGCAAGATATGGATTAAGGTTACTGTTCTCTAAAATGGTTGCAATGCGTGGCAGTAGAAGTGGAAATGTAAAAGAGAGTCCGGTATCTTGCGGATCAAACAGAGATTGCCTTCATCGAAGACTGTAAGAATTAGGAGTTTTATCCTTTCTGATTGACTAATCCATTTTATTGTTTTGTTAATAACATTTGGTTCAGTTTACGACAGTAGTCATGAGTTTTATTTCTTTTGTGTATTATGTATTATAAATATCATATCATTTTTGTATATTGTAAACCAAACTCCTTGAAAAGGAATGTTATTCCTGTATGCAATAAATAGATAAATACATTCCTATCATATTCCAGTACTGTTTTAGTTCTAGTATAATTCTTGCTTTGTTTTTCATCATTTTTTCTGTTATGGTTGACGGCTCTTTGCCATGCTTCTGTACTTAAGTATTCTATCATTTATTGTATTCTTTTTAAAATAAAGTACTTATAATAATAAATGGATTTGTTTAAATTAAGAGAAGCAGGTTCATAGAAGAAAAAAAAAACTCATGTGAAACACTCACACGAACTTCTCACGACTGTGATTTACAGTTATAATGGACAAATTCACTTCACATACAATTCTTACTAGATATTTAGATGCTTTCAATTTTCTTGAATGGGAGATTCTAAACTTTATGAAACTACCTTTTTTTTTTGTTTAAGGAAAATCTCCCTCAAATTTTAGACGCAGTGATAATCCTCGGCATGTAGATATAGAGATGATATGAAATTTAATGAAATCCATCGGTGTTTTCAAAAAGGAAATTCGTAGAAAACTGAAAAGAACTGTTCAGTAAAAAATCCACTTTCGGTCTACCGCTTTTCTTTTTTTTTTTTACATCAAAATTTTGGCAACATATTTAATTCTGGTTAATATTATATTCTGATGAGTTAGCAGGCGCAACTCTTTAAGGCTGCGGGTCAGGAAATGGCAAAGGAATGCACGAACTAGTAGCAGTGATTTGGGAAAAAGAGCAAATGCCAAAAGAATGGGGTGAAGGGTTAATTGTTCCCATTTATAAAAAGAGGATACCACTCGAATTGTGAGAACTACAGAGGGATTTTTCTTCTATCGACGGCTTACAAAATATTCTCTATAGCACTTTACAATAGGTTGTTGCCATATCCGAGAGGAAACTTGGAGAATATCAAGGAGGCTTCCGTAGCAATAGATCCACAATCGACCAGATATTTATTCTAAGGCAGGCCTGCGAAAAAATGTACGAGCATGGCAAAACGATGTGGATGCTATTTGTAGATTTCAACGCGGCCTAAGATACTGTACGAAGGAAGGAGCTGTATTCTGCGATGGCTGAAATGGGGTTCCCGTCCATGCTGATAAAGCTAGTCCAGTGCTCCAGGCAGGAAACATTTAGCAAGGTTAAATGCCCGCAGGGCATTTCAGACTCATTCCAAATCATGTCAGGGCTTAGGCAAGGGGACCCAATCGCCCCCCTCCTTTTCAATGTCGTTCTCCAGGCAGTTATCAGAAGGGCAGGATTGGATCAAAATGGAACAATTTTTTCCAGAATGACCAAAGTTCTCGCGAATGCAGATGACATTGCCATTGTGGGAAGATCGCGTTCATGTATGAAGGAGGCATTTGAAAAACTAGATAATGAAGCAAGGAGGATGGGCCTCTTTGTCAACGAAAAGAAGACAAAGGACAAAAGAGCCAGTGCATCGCCCGCAACATCACGTAGTTGGTGACTGCCTCTTGAATCAGTAAGCAGCTTCCAATACCTCGGTTCTGTAATAAAGGAATATATAGAAGAGAATGAAGAGATAAGAAAGAGGATCCTTGCTGGGAATAAGGCGTATTTTGCGCTTGCCAGAGTCCCAAAAAGCTGGTTCGTAAGCCGCTCCTCCAGCCGCCAGTCGTCACTTACGCCTCTGAAACATGGTCGCCAAGAATTCGTCAGCAAATGTGCTGGACCGATTTGAGCGAAAAGTGTTGAGGCGAATATTTGGGGGAATATGTGAGAACGGCGTCTAGCGTTGAAGGAAAAACAGGGAATTATATGATCTTTACAAAGATCTAAATCTGTCAGCGCAGATAAGAATTCAGCGGCTGGGATGGCTTGGACACCTCCTGAGGATGGAAGACTGCAGAATTGCAAAAAAGATATACGAGGAATCACCTGATGGAGTAAGGACAAGGGGACGTCCCAAGAATAGATGGAAAGACAGCGTGCAGTGAAATATAAGTGTGACGCACGCCTGGGATAGGAAAGAGATGGTTGGCAATTGTGGAGGAGGCCAAGGGCAGCTACATGCGCCTGTTGCGCCAACAGAAGAAGAAGAAGAAGATTATATTGATAATAGAATGGTACGATAACTTAAAA
>JAAEAF010003541.1:0-76750 GCA_011037195.1 Triatoma infestans
AACAATGTTTGTCGAAACGTCGGGCCATTAATAAAAAACACTTTGAAAAAATTTTTTTTAGTGTTTTTCTTATGATACCCCCGGCCGATCAGCCAACTAAGAGATACATCAGATCATTTCTAACGGCCAACAACTTCTACAATTGGTTAATTTGTTCTTTGAAGTAGAACAAAGTTAAAGAACACTGTATCCAGCCATGGACTACTGTAGAATGATTAATGATAAGAAATGATAAAATTCGAGCTCAATGATCGTAAGATAGTATAAATAAATAAATATATTGTTGAACAATGAATCTATATAAGCATGTTATTTGATAATCACTTATTACGTCCATATTTTACCTTTCATAATACGCATATAAACTTAAATGTGGGTTCCTAATCCTTAACTTTCTATGCCTATCTTTCTAAATCTGCTCTGTGCAAGTCTATGTATCACACTGTTTTGACAAAAAGAAGCAGGCTATCATGGAAAATATCTCTGATGCTTAGTGCGTTAACTGCACAATAAACCTATCACTTTTATATGAAACATTTTCACCCCCCCCCCCCACAATTATTTTGGATAGTTGTCCAGAATTTGTGGCGTTAAATTTCAAATATTAACTGAAGTGGGTTCTTGTTTTTGGTGCATTCTAATGAGCCAATATATAAATTCATTTCTATACCTGCGATTAGTGGGGAAGATACTTATTCTCATCAGAGCGACTTTACTAAATGAATGTGTTCATTTTATTTTTTATTTTATCGAAAATGGCTCCAACGATTTTCTCTAGACTTCGTATACTATCTGCCCACATAAATGCCTATCATTTTTATGTGAAATTTTTTTCAAGATTTTGGGACAGGGGTATTCTAGCGGAGAGATAACGTTAAGCTTTCATCTGACCTAAATATGACGTAAAAATGGATTTCTGGTGTCAATTTAGAAAATTTGATACGAACGCAATTCTTTCCCATAGATAGATAATAAAAATAATTTTTCAAATAAATTACAAAAGCATGTTCTCTGTCCGCCATAGTATTTTGAAAGGGATGAGTTATCATTTCAATAGAGAGATAACTAATTATAAATCAATATCTTTTATTACCATGAATATGAAAAATTGTTTACACTTTATTATAATTCATTGATTGCAATAATCTTCCCCAATTATAATAAGTGTGTTTATTTTACGTTTACAAAATAATGAATAGGATGGGCTTTTATAGACAGAAAGCGTTTTCCAATAAGCACTCCATTTAGATAATGGTTGCAAGGTAAAGGGGTGAACAGACCTAAGAACAACCCAATGTTAAGAACTTCTGCTTACGTCTACATTGGACGGGGCGCAAAAACGTGTAGATAACAAGGTTTTTATTGTAAAATAAATATTCTATACACTAAATCCACGAATAAAATTGGAAATAATAAGACATTTATTTTTATCATATGAAAACATATTTGTGATATTTAAAATATTAGACTAAGGTTGGATGCTGGATGAACATTTAGCTTAAAATGTTCCATCCATCTATTAATAATTTCATATTTTTCCTCTATAAACTTGCCATTCACGTCCTTACAAGAATCAAAATAATAGATTAGAAAGGTTTCCTGCTTCTTTTAATTACACAATAAAATTTCTTAGTTATTCTAAACTTGATCAAAATATTATAATGGAAATAAATACTTGTTAACTTTCTTCACAATAGCCACTAATGACTCCGTATTACCAAAATCTGCCGCTCAACCGCGACCACGGATGCCCGATACTGCTTAAACGGCTGCATCTGTAAGATGCAGTGTGAAAAAATGCGAGATTAAAAAAAAAAAAAAACATCAAGCTCAGAATGTCAAAATAGCCTGATTTTATATAAATAAGCGCGAAATTCGAAGCTTGAGTGAGGCGCTTCAGATGATCAAGCAACAAGTAACCAATAAACTTCAACTGGTCATGAAGATACAGCAACAAGAGTTTATAATTTAGCTTTCAAAGAATGTATTAAGAAGAAGCATTTGATACAAGCAAAGTATAAACCTATCCATATATCAAGGAAGAGAGTTTCTAAACATCTAAACCATCAAGAAATTGTCCCCGCTCATCAATGCTACCATGCTGTTCATGTTTTGGACATCCCAATTTCAACTCTTTATGTCGTCTCCTCATTAAGTTAAACGGTTAAATATAAATATGTGAATAAATACATTACTAGTGTGTGTTTATCATTTCCATCATCAATAACACCATCTCCTATATACATAATGTGGACAGCCTACATTTCTCTTTTTCTTCTATTTTTACATAATCCTTGATTCAAGTGCAAAATCCTGTAAGATAAATACAAGTCATTGTTAGGAAAGAAAACCATTTGTTTGACTGAGCTGCAGTATCGGAGGGCGATACTTTGTCCTACCTAAACAAATAGAGGGTGATAGATATTTGTTTGCCAAGAGAGTTGCTTTGTTGGATAAACTAGCGAGAAAAAATCCTTGCCCCTCACTCGTCTTGTTGTCGATCTTCTCATTCAGTAAACTATCTATTCCTGTTCAGTAAGCACAATTCTCTACGGATCCAAGATTATGAATGAAATCCAGTGATCCACTTAAATTATCTATTTAATCAGAGAAAGCAAGATGGCTAAACACTGCAAAATGAAAGTTTTGCTTATCCAAGGTGCTAAATAGTGTTTGTGATTTTTGTAAAAACGTGAGAACATTAAAAAATAAACCTACAAATGAAATTTAGGCATGGTTGGTCTACCCACTAAATAGTAAGACTATTAATTCTTGTTGTGGTGGTTAGTTCCGCACAGCTGGAAAGCATCAGAAACATTTTCCGCCATAGCCTGCTTCTTTTTATGGTGTCATCGACCGGTTTCGGGCGTTCGCCCATCACCAAGATATTTTTGTTAAACAGTGTGTAATAACATTGACTTACATAGAGCTAATCCAGTTGATACACTGGATTTGCTCTGTGCAAGTCTATGTTATTACACTGTTTAACAAAAACATCTTGATGTTGGGCGAACGCCCGAAACCAGTCGATGACACAAAAAGAAGCAGGCTATTACGGAAAATGTCTCTGATACTATTAATTCTATTAATTAGGAAAGCAGAGATGTGACGCCAATTATTCATGGAGACTATGGGGTGCTTGAAGTCCTTCAGACAATATCTTTGAAGAACATGTAGAAAATATTCTAGCTTATTTAGCTGAGCATAAATCTTGAATAGTTTACACTGGCCGTGTTATTAATCTATTCACCATCAAAATGGGAGATTTTAATTTCTGTTGAATCTTTTTTTTTTTTTTAATCCTGATGTGAAACGATACGACTTTCTTTTACGCAGTTAATGAAAGGTTTAACTTTTAAATTTATTTTTTCAACTTATTGTCAAATTAATTTTTAAATACTCTAGGGGAATGTTATAAAATTATGTCCAAATTCATAACGATTTTTTCACGGAAAATGTATGCATGTTTCGAGGTCCCCTATTTTAGTGAAATGTATGAACCCATGTATTGAGAGTGTATGTATGTGTGTGTGTGTGTGTGTGACAAATTACCTCAACAGTAAAAACGCAGAGAGCGCTTGATATTTCATTTAGGTATGTATAATCAATGCAACATAATAATTCGAAAGTTTTTGTCGAAATACTTCAAACAGATGTGCAGCAACTTCACAGAATTAGTTTCTTTATTTTTTTAATTTAAGACGCGTCAACATCTTTGGTCTCAGAATAGGCTTTCAACCGGACTTATCATTTTTATTTGGAACAATGTTTCTGAAAAAGTAATTTTAGAAAGTTCTAGGAAATTTCTGAATTAGGCTGAATAGGCCAATACGTTTTGCTGGAGGATCACAGAAGGTGCTCAAGCATAGACTAATAAAGTCAGGTCTAACCTATTACGTAAAAAAACAACATTTATATTTATACCATCTCTAGATTAGATTAGAAATGAAAGCGGGGTGAGTCATAATCCCAAGACAATACAAACATTAGAGGCTTCTTGTGCCTACCCCAAATAGGTTTAGTATGAGAAACCTTCCCTTCCTCATGAGGTTAAGGGATTTCCCAACCAGTTCTTTTTGTGCTACATCTTCTTCCATCTCAAAGTGCCAAAGATCTTATAACGCAATTTGACGATTGCAACGAAATCAAAAAATAAGTGTGAGACCGTTTCCTCCTCCTCCTCCTCCTCCTGACACAAAGGCTCCGAGTTAATAATTAACCCTTGCACCTAGGCCAATTAATCTGATCCCTTCCTAAGCAGAGTTCTCTTTGATTCTATACCTATATAACTTAGGTATAACCGTCTTGCGCTATATTTAGCACCTGGATATGCTTTCCTATATATGTTTATCGCTATACCACCTCTATATTTATTCATATTTTATTCCCATCAACTATATTTTTAGTAATTGTTAAGATCATTACTAAAAGATAATTTCCAATTTGAAGGTAATAATATCTATTGAAATTCTGAAAATATAGCAGCAAGAGAAAGTGGTAATACTGTGGAGTAACCAATAGAAACAACCAATTTACTAATGAGAATGACGTCATTTAGTTTCGCCAGAAAACACCTCCTTTTAATAAGGAAATGAATTGTTAAAAAGGAAATTTTGAGATAGGAATTCTTAGAAAGGAAAATTTGATACATACAACTTATGAAATTTTGAGTAAGGAAAATGTGTTAATAATTAATTATCAAGCTGGAAATCTTGAAAATATGAATTTATGTTAAACTATGTAACTGGAAATTTTTGATATTAATAACAAAAATGTTGATTTAATTATGTAAACTGTAATTGTAGGTATTGTTGATCTGCGGAGTGGAGGCAAAGAGCCGAAGATAAGTTGTGGATAATGTGCTGTTTAAAGATTCTTGCTTGTTCAAATGTTGAAGACTCCAGAAGGAGACATCCAGAAGTTTGTTATAGACTGATGCTTATTCGATCATGAAAATCATTTAAAAACTATTTTAGACAACGATATGGCCCCTCCCTATTTATGGAAAAATCCTTAGGAGGCTGCTTAAACTGGGCAGCTATTCAAGCCGCTTAAGGTTAATCAGAAGCGCAATTCATAGTATTATTACATTCGGCGCTGTCCTGTGATAAAGATAAGAAGTCTAATAACAATGGCGCTGCAGTGTGGAAGTGATAAGAAGTATATCATTTCTACCAAAAAAAATCATTTAAACAGGTTACAAATCAAACAGGTTTAATCATTCCAATAAATACCAAAATTTCTCACATATATCTTGACAAGAAAGTTCACTAAAGTACGTACAAATACAACCATCGAAAATTTTAAACAAATATAAAGTGTTTTTTTTTTATTATTATTATGTAAAGGAGCTTTTACAAGTGAAGCTTTAATTTTTAACTGGGGGTGAACTCTTTTAATGTTGGAAACTTTGTTATAAAGAAGGTTTATAAATAGAATGGGTAAAAGGAAGATAGGAAAAACGTACTTTTACAAATATTGGAACAGAGATTTTAAAATAAACACCTAACAAAGTTGGTGATTTACTTTATATTTAGAGTTGGTAAGGGGAGAGGCCGGTTAAGGGGACCAGTAAAGTATAAGCAACCTTCTCCAGAATTGGCAATTACAAAAACAAATAACCCCTCCTTAAAAGAGCAAGTCCAATTATAAACATTAGATGGGTGCTTGTTTAAAAAAGAAGTTACCTGGCTGATGCCTAACCTTATTTCAGCAGAAATGCTTTTAGCCAATAAAACCATAAAGAAAAATGAAATTACCAAGAAGATGTTATATAGCCTGGTTGATTTATGCACGGTAAATAGAATAGTTTATTACAAGACGATAGGTTTTATGAGGGAGGGTGTTGGTGTAGTGGTTATGAGCATGGGCTTGTAATTGGGAGGTCCCCAGTTCGAGTCCCGTGTATAACTGCTAAATTTTATCTTCGTTTAAAAAATGTTAATAATAAAGTAGGTGCTCCCGCTCTCGTCCACGAAACCTAATTTGGTAGTTGGACGCTAAGCCCGCCTAGCTTTTTTTAATGAGTGTGAAAATGAGTTTTTACTGGCAATACATGTTCTGATGTAACAATGTGAATAAAATGATCTCAAAAACTAACAATCGCGTAAAGCTCAACTTTGCTATTGCATTTGACATAAAAGTTTCGATCAAATAATGTGATTCAATCAACCTCAAGTGCGATTTTTTTTCTTTCTAGTTTTGCGTGATTTTTTCAAAAATGGCTTCAACGATTTTCGTTAAACATCGCATACCATTCATTACCAAAAAAAGGTCCATCACTTTTATTTAACAATAATAATCAGGAAGATTGAGTGACTGATTTAATATTTTTAAAAATTATTTTGGACGGTAAGTTTTGCAAATTTGCAATATTCGTTTTAGACATTAATCCTTGACAAACATTTTGTAGCCTCAAACTATTATAACCGGTGAAACGTTAATTTTCCAGAACCATCACGCGCTTCTTCCTCATTGATAGAGTTAAGAGGAAGAATAAAAGCACTAATATTATTTTTAAATAAATGTGTGAGGGTGAATCTCTTAGTACAATGGAAAAAATAGAACTACATTTAATGATGTTTTTTTGTTTGGTATCCTATAAACTCATATTGCAGTGATATTTTGATTAATACAATGTAATTATAAACTAAACCACATGTTATCTCATGTGCAATTAAGTTTAATCATATAAAACGAAGCATGTAACTGCCACAAAAAAAAACCATTAGATAAATCATGTAAACTGAAAACATTGTTTGGTAATAAATTAGATGTGGTGAGTAAATAAATGGGTAAGGATCCCTAGAATCCGTTTATTTAATGGCTCTAAAGATATAGAAATAGTTGGAGATTGTTCACTAGTCTCCCCCTATAGAGTGCACCACGTACTGGTAATAAATAATATTGAAACAGGTGATAACAGAACCGAACACTAGTGTCTGGTCCGGCCCCTTCCGTGTAGGGTACATCCACCAAGTTTGAAGGATATAGTTCCCCTAGATCCAAGATAGAGTACATCTCTCCCTCACAGAAACAAGAACTGGTCAAAAGAACTGGTTCTCTTATCCTTAAACTTCAAATATAAAATCTCGGAAAGGTCCTTTTATTGAGTTATATCTTAAAAAATAAAGTATGAGATCAAATCTTTGAAAGAACAGATGTTTTATTGTTATAATAATATATCAAAACTGTATGATTAGTTAAAAATTATAAATAAAAGAGTGGCTAATGCATGACGCCTTCAATTGCGCTGCACTGATTAAAATTGGTAAGCTACGGCTAACAATGCACAATGATCGCGACTGTTTAAGCAAATTAAGCAATTGTTTGTGCATTTATAGTATACTAGCTGGCTAACCACATTGCCAATATTGCCTGAGTTGAAGATGTTTATCAAATAACCATGCCAAGCAAATAGAACTAGTTAAGGCATTTGAAGGTTGCTTACTGGGCGACTTGCAAAATGAGGTAAACATACGAGTATGTACAGATAGTAGAATCAGACTGGAATATTAAGAAAGTCACAAAAAAATTGGCCATTAATTAAGAGCATCAGAAAATTGATCTACAGGCCGAACCTAAAAAGAAGAAATCCACTTCAGTTGGATTAGAGCACAAAAGACACCATGGAAATGAAGTTGCAGATATCCTTGCGAAAAAAGGTCTCTCAGGACTTGGAATCATACTACGAATTGTCCAGATCTTATGTTAAAGCTATGCTGTCAAGAGATAGTCTCATTAACTGGTCTCATTAACAACAAAGTTTTTCTCGACATATTTACTTGTCAAAAAAGTCTGGTCCTTACGTTAGAATTTTATATAATCCATGCTATGAGGGGCCATGGAAAATTTAGAGAAGCTTTGGTAAATCCAGTCAAACTTGGGATCTCAACCCCAGTGTGAATACAATGAGCCTCAGAGATCTCCACTGATCAGAACATGTGTACTATAAGGAATACCTTCTTCACCATCAAACGACTAAAGTGTTTTGGAGCAAAATCCTTCATGTGCATATTTTATAAACTTTTCAAAGAAACGTTTTTCAGTCAATAATATTAATAAGATACTTCCCTTTTTAAATTAATAGAATTTGTAAATATTTTGTATATTAACTGAAATATCGGAATTACGAGACTGTAATCCTATCCGCCGTTAAAGCAGTTCGTATCAGTTCAAAAATGGTGTCGGAACGCTTCGGCAAACTGACCTGGGTGTGAGGGCTTGTTGGCGTGGAAGGAAATGAGATGGCCGATGACCTGGCAAACTAAGCGCTAAATTATTGGGACCAGAACCCTTCTGAGGAATAAGCGACCCCTATTTCCCGGAAAAGCCAAGGAATGAGGAGGAAGAAAACAGGGGGCAGTGACTAGAAAAGAACTGAAACATGCATCTGTCTGTGAGTAAAAATAGACTTCGCATGCACAACAGGTTTCCTTAAGGGATACCTGTAGACTAACGGAAGGTACTAAAGAACGCTGGACCTAGTACTTGCAGTTTCTATTTTGTGTATGGGTATATAAGACGATGGAAGAGACTCCAATACATCTTCCAAAGGATTGCGACACTATCATCCAGAGAAGGATTGGTAGCGTGGGTACTTACCAGGACTTGTAGCAAGATATACTGTCCCCAGAACATTCCCTGAATCTGATTTCCTCACAAATTTTAATTTGGAAAGAGATGTTGCAGAGTGAGTAATCTCATCCTAGCAACAGTAGAGTAGAGAGGCACAATAGAGCTATTTTGGTCGCAATGCACTGGACAATAAAAAAAATACTTAACTTTAATTATAAGCTTTAAATACATATATAATCATTGTGGACCATATATATCAATTAAACTCCTTTTCGTTAGGACTCTTAAGAGAAGCTTATTAATAAGCTTTAGATAATATATAATCATTGTGGACCATATATATCAAATTAAACTCCTTATCGTTAGGGCTCTTAAGAGAAGCTTATTAATAAGCTTTAGATACATATATAATCATTGTGGACCATATATATCAATTAAACTCCTTTTCGTTAGGACTCTTAAGAGAAGCTTATTAATAAGCTTTAGATAATATATAATCATTGTGGACCATATATATCAATTAAACTCCTTACCGTTAGGACTCTTAAGAGAAGCTTATTAATAAGCTTTAGATACATATATAATCATTGTGGACCATATATATCAATTAAACTCCTTTTCGTTAGGACTCTTAAGAGAAGCTTATTAATAAGCTTTAGATAATATATAATCATTGTGGACCATATTTATCAATTAAACTCCTTTTCGTTAGGACTCTTAAGAGAAGCTTATTAATAAGCTTTAGATAATATATAATCATTGTGGACCATATATATCAATTAAACTCCTTACCGTTAGGACTCTTAAGAGAAGCTTATTAATAAGCTTTAGATGACTATAGAGATCTTGTGGACCATATAAAGCCTTAAACCCTCCTTTTCGTTTAGGACTCTTAAGAGAAGCTTATTAATAAGCTTTAGATACATATATAATCATTGTGGACCATATATATCAATTAAACTCCTTTTCGTTAGGACTCTTAAGAGAAGCTTATTAATAAGCTTTAGATACATATATAATCATTGTGGACTATATTTATCAATTAAACTCCTTGTCGTAAGGGCTCTTAAGAGCAAAAAAAACTAGGCCATTCGCTAAAACCTGTTTTTCTTTCTCTGAAGATCTGAAAATGTGTATGTCCGCTGAAAATACAATTTCGCAAATTTGACACGACCACAACACTTGATGTCATAGCAGTAAGAGAAATAGAAAAAAAAAACTTACTACCTTTTTTACAAAACATATTTTTATAATACAATGACTATGCAACTTGATCATTTATCTTTTATTAAAGAAAAAATAGAGAAAGAGGTATATGTTGAAATTCTATCTTACCAATAAATCATCAGATGACGAAGTGGGAGATATAATCTTTTTTAGTAACTGTATCGCAATAACGACTTAGAAGAAGGAGTGATCTACTGACAAGGTTGTATAATATCTAAAACAGAACAGTAGCACCTTGTGTTGGCCTTGTGTTTTGCCTGTGTGTTTTGAGAAATATCTCTGTAGATTTGGTGACCAATGGTCACTACTACAGCTTCTTATCCTAGTAGACAAACGATCGCCATACCATGGGTCATCATTCAAGCAAGACCCCCGCTATTCTGACTGTAAACTTAAGGGCCACATACCCATCACTCTTTCACCTCTTTATCATCCTCCTTTCTTTTCCTTCCTATACTATGTATCTCTTTTCCAACAGCAAAGTTACTAAAGCCCCTTTACCCATCATGTCTAAAAGAAAGGCGCTCTTACAGTTTGGACAATGGTTATTTGAGAAAAGAGGAACGACACCGTTTCTTCTTCTTCTCTTCCTAGACCACCACCATTCAACTAGGCTATAACCAAAAAGGAAATGCCCATTTTCTACCATTCCACCATTCACACACCCACACATAAATATATCTCACAAAATCTACTGAATAATAAAATATATGTGAGTATATTTTTACACCAGAAGAACTTTATATAATTTCTCATTTTAGTTTCTGTCTGTCTGACTAAAAAAAGGAAGAGCAAATATTACAACTGATAATAAAAACAAGAGATATCAAATATAAACAGAATAGTTTAAAAACATTTACACACTAACCCGGATTGATTATTTCATTTTTAACTAATTTTATTTTGCCAAATTTTAAAAATTGAGATTCAATAGATAAACATGTTTTGAGGTCTCCTAAAAGAAAAATGAAGTATTTACTAAAAAAAAAAAAAATCTGGTATGAAACACTCTTACTTCAGTTTTCAAAATTATAATTGACAAATTTTATATTTAATGTACCATATTTAATGAAATTCATAGGAGTTGGTTGAAAAACTGTTCAATAAAAGCATGCTTCCTTCCGGTTTTTACCAATTTTTCTTGAAATTCGAAATTTTAGACGTCTATTTATTTCTAAAATTAAGTTTGTTTGGATGGTAAAATTATATAATCAACTATGATGACACTTTAGAGAAAAACATAACCCCCACCTCTCGCGGTAAAAGTGCCATTAAATGATTTTTTTTTCCAGGAGAAATGTTTTAAATAAAAGTTGTAGATATTTGTATACGTAGTTTATATAGAAAGTTTCAAGAAAATTGTCGGAGACATGTTTGAAAAAATCGAGAAAAAGTGAAAAAAAAAATGTGGTGTGAAACACTCACACAACTTTCTCTTACTCCCGTACTCAAAATTATAATTGACAAATTTTATAGTTAGTGTACCAAATTTAATGAAATTCGTCGAAAAGTGAAAACACTGTCCAGTAAAACTGTCCGGTTTACTAATTTCCTTGAAACTCGGAATTTGGGTCATATATTAATTTCTAGTTATTTCAATTTGGATGACAGAATTGTATAATCAACTGTGATAGCATTTTAAAGAAAAACATAACCCCCCTCCCCCAAAAGTCCCCTTAAATGAATTTATCAGGGGAAAAGTTTCAAATAAAAGTTGTAGCTCTTTATATGTATAGTTAACAACGCTGGTTTAAAGAAAATCGTTGGAGCCATTTTCGAGAAAATACCAGAAAACTGAAAATTATATTTCAGTAAAAACGCACTTCCGGTTATCTATTTTTTTCAAACTCGGAATTTCAACAACATATTTAATTCTAATTAACATTATTTAGATGACAGAATTGTCTAATATACTGAAACAGCAGTTAAGATGAAAACCTAACCCCACCCCTCCCCCAGAAGTGCCCTTAAATGAATTTCCCTGGAGAAATGTTTCAAATAAAAGTTGTAGCTCTTTGTATGTGTAGTTGATATACCAAGTTTAAAGAAAATCTTGGAGCCATTTTGAGAAAATTGCAAAAACGTAAAAAAAAAAAACACTAGTAAAGTGGTACTTCCGGTTGAGGAATATTGACACATAACGCACCGTCAGATCCCATGGTGATACCTAAACGTAATATCAAGTTTGAACTTTCTACGATTTTTCGTTTTTGAGCTATGCTGTTCACATACATACACACACACAGACACACACACACACACACACACACACACATACAGACATTCGCTAAAAACCACTTTTTTGGACTCAGGGGACCTCAAACGGATATTTCCGGTGAAAACTCGATATCGAAAATTTTGACACGATTACAATACTTCCTCTTACTAGGAGTAAGAGAAAGTAAAAAAAAAAAAAAAAAATCATTCAGTAAAGTGGTAATGTAAACGTACTTCCGGTCATCCGATTTTTTTTCAAACTCGGAATTTCAACAACACATTTAATTCTAATAAACATTATTTAGATGACAGAATTGTATAAATAAACTGAAATAGCACATTAGAGTTAAACCTAACCACCACCCCCCATCTCCTCCCCCAAAAACTGCCCTTAAATGAATTTTCTCCTAGAACTTCAAGCTTGATATACTGTATAGTGCCACAGAGGTTTCGGTCAAATATGTCAAGCGAAGTGCAACTTTATTTGTTATTTTGTTTGTTTTTATTTTACAATATTTTTTTCGATTAAGAAAAATAGAATTTTCGAAGGTTCAAACAGTTCGTTTCGAAATGACAAGGAAAGAATTAAATATCTTTAATAAATTCCAAATTTGTAGAAAATTAGTTGACGCTACTAAAAAATATCACTACTAATAAGGATATTTCATTTTCTTGAAAATGATTTTAATAGTCGTCTTTAAAGTTGATATACTAACCAAACATCTAAAAAATGCTTCACTGTTATTTGTGGCATGGAAAATTTGATTGGTGGTGATTTTAAGGAGCTAAAAGAAATGGGACTTTCCTCACCTTATATGCCTCTTCAATATAATTTGCTCATTTTAATTTACTCACTTGATGGAATATTTAAGACTCAGTAAAAATCCGATGTTTAAGACAATTTATTCATCAGAACTGAGAATTGCATAAAACTGCACTAAAATGTGGCCCATCTAAAAGGACACCTTGAAAAAATTAAATAGTATTATACATCATAATAGAGTCCTCTCATTTATAAAGTCATTTTTTGCGAATCTTTAAAAAAAAAAAAAAAAACAAATCTTTTTGCTAAAACCATTATTTATTCTAATAAGTGGAAGTATTGTGATCGTATCAAAATTGCGATAGCTCCAAGGAATTTCTTTAAACTTCGTATACTATCATTTGTAGTGACAGGAACACTTTTATTAAAATATCTTGTGAGGAAAAACTGATTTCTGGTACATTCTTGGGGGGGGGGGGGGGACTGTAAAGTTAAGCTTCCTCTACACAATTTCAAGACAATATATATGGTTCTACTACTCATATCTTAATAATGACTGTAAGAGGCGCGCAGTTATATAAAATGTGTTTGTATTAGAATAATTCAAAATAATATTAAAAGAGAGTGGAGTTAGAAAATTAGGACACTGCTGAGTCGACATGTACCACCCTGGCATAGCAGCTAGTAATTGAAGTCATTCTGGTGAGTGTCGCCGTGGAGTGAAGGGTGATCCTGCACCTGTGGCTGATCCGCGGTAAGTCCTAGCGCAGTAAAGTATTTTAAAGGTGGATGTGCGTTTGGTATGCCAGAGTGGTAGTCGCCCAGCAGATTGCTAGTAGTAGTTAGTGGATAAGTGTTAGTTCTTAGTTGTTAGTAAATAGTAAGCTAAGGGTTAAATGATCGGGTTTTCTTGATGTAGTTGTAAGTGGGTGTCATATAGTAGCGTAGGTATAGATATAATATATATAACGGGGTATTGTTGTACTATTCGGGGTTATATGTAGTTGCATAGAGTGTTTAGTTAAGTAGTGTTAAGTAATTGGTCTGTATATTCTGTTAAATTATAATAAATGGATGATTTTTGAGTTTAGTTAAATAGTGTGTGTGTAATTGGTCTGTATAGTTTGTTAATTTATAATAAATGTATGATTTCTGAGTGTGGCCTACTTTGGGTTCCTTGGCCGAACCTTACAATAATGACATACATTAGAAGCATTGCTAGTATTCCAAAATTGAAGAAAATCTATTAACCGAAGTGCGACCGATTACAGAGTAGGTTTATGACGTTTTTTATTTGGGCATTTTTTCGGAACTGTCTATAACGTTTTCCATTAATCTTGGTATGTTAACTCCAGAAATATGAGCGTATAAAAAAAAAAAAAAAAAATTAATTTGTGTTATGTGTAATGTTATGTGTGCAGGTAGCTTGTGGCGTGAGCGTTTTAGCGAAAAGGGCTTGTATGTATATACGGTTAAGAGATAGAATACAAGAATAATTAAGAAGTCACCACTGTTTTATATAATAAATATATTCTATTAAAATAATAACTACAAGTTATTTAATATTATAAACTTATTTAATTTATTGTGAAACTGGCAAATTCCATTTTCAAATAGTGCTCAAACGCACCAAATCAATTCGATTCAACAGCTACCCTTTCCCAAAACCCTGCAGCTGCGCCACAAAATTGTAGTGCCACCTCTCGCACACACATATACAAACTCATACACTATATACAAAAATTCCTCTCGAAACACAAATTCTGCTTACACAACACAATTCCTTACCTACGGGTCTCTACATGGCCCAATTCTGTCGTACATATTGCTAACACTTCATTCTCTTTTAAACTACATACTTACAAGCCCTTCATACAAGTCCGCCCGTGCTACACAACCAGCTACCACATATACATCATCACACCATAACATTACATATGCAAAATTTGTGGCATTAAATTTCATATGTTTATATGTAGTTGGTTTAATGTTTTTGGTGAACTCTACTGGGATATACCAATTAGTTGGAAAAAGTATTGGTCCATGAAGTACATTTTTTAAATCTAATTTGAATATGGCTATTAAGAAGAATGTTTTTAATGCCTGTATAATATCCCCCTGCCTTCTTTATGGGGCGTAGACTTGGTCCATGACTAGAAGAAATGAACAGCAGCTAAGAACCAAGCAGAGAGCGCCATGGATGTAGTATTCTGAATATTAAAATTAGAAACACTGAGATTCCGGAAAAGGCTAACTAGCAAGTGGTGCAAATCGCAAAAAAAATTCGTGTGGAATTGGGCGGGACACGTGGCTTAAGCTAGAAACTCATGGAGAAGCAGCGCTACTGAATGGTGTCCATTGGATAAGAAAAGGAATAGAGGCCGTCGGCAGTAATTAAGACGGAGAGATGAAATTCAAAAAATTCGTTGGATCTTACTGGACTTCTAGTGCGAGAGTACAAATCTAAGTGGAGAGAGTTGGGGGAGAGGTGTTTGCCCAGATGTGGGCTTAATCCGAAAATAATCAATTTAATTAGTTATTATTAAAGAATATTTGATTATGTATTTAATTTATTTAGTTTATTTCATTTACTATCTAATAAATAAAAAAGAGGTGAAGATATTATTTTAATAAATATATTGTATGTTAATTTTTTTTTTTTGGAATAAAGGCTTCATTTATTTATTTATTTACTGGGATATAATACGAGGCATGTCCAGAAAGTAAGTGTACTGAGGCTCTCACGGCCGGAGGGATTTTGTTTTCGACATGTTGGCTACACTGTCGTGCAGCCTCATTCCTCCCCTCCGCAACGAGACCGGTTCGAGGTCAGTACGTTGAGAACTGTCGACGCGACAATACGTTTCGTGAAAAATGTTAATCCAATTTCCCGCCAAGTGTGAAATATTCAAGGTCGAGGAAGAGTTTTTGAGACGCTACAAACTCCATGGAGATAAATTTCTCCGCTCCATCATTACTGGAGATGAAACTTGGGTTGCACACTACACACCTGAAACCAAAAGGCAGTCTCAACAGTGGCGTCACACCTCTTCACCCTCCGCCAAAAAGTTCAAAACCACAATTTCAGCCAAGAAAATCATGGCATCCGTGTTTTGGGACTGTCAAGGCATAATTTTAATTGAATATATGCCTCAAGGGGAGACCATCAACTCTGCAAGATACTGTGAGACCCTAAAAAAATTGCGGAGGGCGATTCAGAACAAAAGGAGAGGCATGCTGACAAAGGGAGTCTGCCTGCTGCACGACAATGCCAGACCACACACTGCTTCCTCGTTTAAACGGGATGTCCTGAACCATCCCGCGCATTCCCCTGACCTATACCTTCAGATTACTATCTCTTTACCTCCCTGAAGCTGCACATGGGTGGAAAAAGGTTTTCAACCGACGAGAGGGTGAAAGGGGAGGTGGAGAAGTGGGACGTAGAGGTTGGGAAACTACTTCGAGGAAGGCATGAAAAAATTAATACCCCGGTTCACCACCTGCATTGAGAGGAATGGTGACTATGTCGAGAAATAGCTTACATATGTACTAATGTAACCAGGTAATTTTTTTGTTCAAATACAAATTTTTGTAACCTACAAAAATTCAGTACACTTAACTACTGGACATGCCTCGTATAAACCATCCTTGGTAGGTAGAAAAGTGTTTACTACTACTACATTTGTGTTAGGACAAATGATAAAATTTGAGTTAATTAAAATGTCATTTTATATATAATAATTGTACTTGAGACGGGCATTAGTGCAGTGGTTGCGAGTTTGGACTTGTAAGTGGGAGGTCCCCAGAAAAAATAGGCAATCACTCTCTACTAATTATTTTATTATCAGGTGTAAAAGAAAGTCATATGAGTGTTTCAGACCAGGTTTTTTTGTTGTTTTTTTCTTGGATCAATAATTTCTTGTAAAGTCAAACTTTAAAATGAAATGTTTATTTTAGCACAAAATAAAGCCCTGCCACTTCTTAAAACTAATAAAATGATTTTATATGGCATAATCCTTAAAAACTTATCTCCCCTTCTCTGAAAGAATATCCACCCCCTAATTTACCAGCTACTCTCGCAATTTGACATCTAACTTTGCAGCTCAACATAACCCGCCTCGTCATAACGAGTTTATTCAAGGATTCCCTCGTTTGAAAACCTTTCATCGCCTTTAAATCACAGTTTATATATGTTGCCTTTTAAAGGTTCCTAGCTTTATACTTCTCATTCCCCTTTCTTATATGATCTTCCGTAACATTATGACATCATATTTCCAGTACTTTAGGGAACACCTCCCCTTATACCCTTCTTGCACATATATAGTGTGCATCATTTACTGCAAATACACAAACACAACAGATATATCAATATCCTGAGAATATAATACGGATGGTATTATGGGATCCTATCATGCTTGGCATCATCCCCTCTTTTTAGTTATTGTCACTAAAAGGGTGGAAGGATGAAAAACATTGAAGAATCTTCCTTTTTTTATTACAAAAAAAAAAAATGAGTAAAAAAAATCTTTAAAGGGCAAACACACGCTATTCCATCCATATGTTTTCCACCCATTGGAGAAAAGCTTAACATCATCCCTCCACTGAAACGCCTAAACTGAATTTTCCAGACAACAATGTTTCAAATAACAGTGTGAGGCCTCTATATATATAGTTTATAAACAAAGTTTAATGAAATTCACTGGAGCTATTTTCGAAAAAAAATCCCCCCTCCCCAAAATTGAACAATCCATTAACAAATACAGCTGTGCTGTTCCTTAGATTTTTTTTCTTCCTAGGAGCCTCTACAGCTCCCTGTCCGCTGATGGACGGTACTGTTTGTAACGAGGGAACACTGTCCGGAGGCTGGTAGTGCACTGAAAAAGCTGGAACAGAACGAGTGACGAGTAACAACTGTCTCATGAGCTCTCTAAAAACGTTTGCCGGCGAAGTTGTGGTACCGAATTTGCCTGTTATCCGCCGTACAAGGCCTTTCCGGGGACATTGCAATAACTTTCTATGATTTTCGTATTGTGGACTTATCTTCGTGTATAGTATCTATATATATATATATTTCATCTGATAACATGTTTGTAAAGTTATACCTTATTTATTATTTCTATTATCTTTTGCTTGGAAAATATATGTATTCTTGATTTTGCATGTATATTTTTCATTTCCACTTATACTGCCTGAATGAGAAGATCTTGTCTTTACCTGTAAGTAGTTTCGTTTATTTCTATCTTTATTTCTTTCTGGTCTTCAATTCCTTTCTGATATTAATTTTTATTAAATCATTGGCTGAAAAGCCTGGCGCCCAACTACCTAAAAATCTGGAACCTAGTAAATTTTCTAAAAACCGGAAAATGGTCTTATAATATTGACGGATTTTTACCAAAATGTCGGGCCCTCTGGGTAGAGCATGTGATAGGATCCGAGAAGAGCAGAGAGAGAGACACAAAATTGGAAATCTCTCTCCCTACTTAGGCCAGAATAGAGTGGGAGACTCCATATAGGGAGGCCGCCAAGCTAGCCCTACAGAGGACAGTCTTACAACAGTTTTAGAACAGTTAGCAACGAGCCACCAACCAACTACTACCCTTCTCTTCACTCACTCCTAAATCTCTCACTTAAGCAGCGAGAGAGATTCTTCAATTTTGTATTTCTCTCTACTCTTCTCGGATCCTATTACAAGCACCTAACCAGTTTTTTCCAGTTTTTTGACCACCCACAGACCAATATTTACTAATATATATAAATAAAAAAAAATCTGGTGTGAAACACTCACACAACTTTCTCTTACTCCAGTTCTCAAAATTATAATTGACAAATTTCATAATTTCTGTACCAAATTTAATGAAATTCGTCGAAAACTGTAAAAAACTGTTCAATAAAAGCGCACTTCCGGTTTTCTAATTTTCTTGAAACTGAATTTCAGCCATGTATTTATTTCTAATTAATTATGTTTGGATGATAGAATTGTATTATCAACTATTATAGCACATTAGAGAAAAACATAACCCAACCCAACCCTCCCCTAAAAGTGCCCTTAAAAGAATTTTCCCAAAGAAATGTTTTAAATAAAAGATGTAGATCTTTGCATGTTTAGTTTATATCTGTAGAACAAAAAAATCGTCGAAGCCATTTTTAAGAAAAATGCGAAAAAGAGAATAAATCATTTAATAAAGAGGTAAAGTAAACGCACTTTCAGTTATCCAATTTTTTTCAAACTCGGAATTTCAATAACATATTTAATTCTAATTAACATTATTTAGATGACAGAATTGTTTAATAAACTGAAATAGCACTTTACATGGAAACCTAACTCCACCCCTTCCCCAAAAGTGCCCTTCATTGCATTTTCCCGGAGAAATGTTTCAAATAAAAGTTTTAGCTCTTTGAATATGTGGTTGATATACAAGTTTAAAGAAAATCGTCGGAGCCATTTGAGAAAATCGCAAAAAAGTAAAAAATCCAACTAGTAAAGTGGTACTTCCGGTTGAGGAATTTTGACAGATAACGTACTGTGATCCCATGGTGATACCTAAAAGGAATATTAAGTTTCAACTTTCTACGGTTTTTCGTTTTTGAGCTATGCTGTTCACATACATACATACATACATACATACATACATACATACATACATACACACACACATACATACACACACACACACAGACCATTTGTTAAAAACCACTTGTTTGGACTCTGGGGACCTCAAACGGATATTTCCGGTGATAACTCGATATCGAAAATTTGACACGATTACAATACTTTCTCTTACTAGGAGTAAGAGAAAGTAAAAAGATTGTATTCGTGAAACCACAAAACATCAAATTCTCGGTGAAAACTCAATTTCGAACTTTTGACACGATCTCTTGATGACTCCCCTTAAAAAAAAAAAAAAAATAACGTATTTCTGTTTTTATATTAAAAACCTAATGATTATGCAGCTAGTTTGAACTATTAGAAAAAAATTAATAAACATTAAGTTTATCAGAAACTCATCCCCCCGACCCCCCACACACACACACGAACTGTATATATTTCTATATATATTTATTATCTTTACATATTATTATTTACTACATACATGTTATTAATATTTTTCAATATGTCGCTTCAGGTTAAACGTTGCACACTATCTATTTAAAAAACATCCATTTTAACACAGTTTGTTGCCAATTTGGCCGCTGACCAGATTTTTTTTTTATTATAATATTATATCTGTGAATAGTGAAGAAAAGACAGACAGCGCCACCGCCGCCTTTATCTTTAACTTCTATCTGTAGAACAAATCCTAATAGGAAGAAGCTACTTTCCGATCTCTGATCTCACACCTAGCCCTAACTAACTCCTCCGCTAGGCTATGCACAATATCGCCAATTCTTATTTCATTAAAATTAATGTTTTATAACTTCATTTATTATTTATATACCATGTTTAATAGAAATAATAAGCGTTTAATCTAAATATATAAATGAGGCGCTTCTGTTTAATTATAATATATATAACTAGATTTTATTAATGATATTAATTTGTTTTCTTAATACGCTCGTCACTTTAGTCATCTGTTTTATTCTGTCAACTTGGCCTTATTAAAAAAAAAAAAAAATGATTTATTAGTTAGACATGTAAATAAATTAATTCATACATTAATATTTTTGCTATGGATAGAAACATTTCTCTCTCTTAAAACATTTCTCAACTTCTAATTAATAATAATTTCATCAAACTTGGCATTATTAAAATACATGCATTCATATTATACAAGTCATGGAACCGTATAATATATAATAAAATGGCATTTTAGGGTTAAAAAAAACAAAATCATTCCAGATAATCCCAACATTTATTTTTCTAGGAAAGATGTATATAATAAAAGTGGCAGTTCTGTAAATATTTAATAAATTTAAAAAAAAAACAAAAAATTAGGAATCTTCGAAATAACCTCCTCATAATTGAAATAAGATTTCTAGGGCGGGGCAGTCCACACAAATTTCCAAAATGAATAGGGTTAAAAATCTCTCCAAATAAGAGACATTAAAGATATGATTCATAACATCATTGCAAAGAATAGAGGAAAAAAGACTATCACAGTTCGGACAAGTAAGGTGGGATGGTACCTGAAAGAATCTCCAAAGAAGTGCTTGAATGGAAATTAAATGGAAGTAGAGGACGCGGAAGACCCTGTGGATTGATAATGTGAAGGAAGTTCTGGTGGGTAATGTGGACTTAATGAGGAGGAGATATTGTAGATTGTAGATTGTTGTTGGGGATTATTGCCCTGCGACGTGAAAGATCTACTGTGCCTCCCGGCAATGGCGTAGGTACGTGGCGCTACCATCGCCCATCTATCAGATGCAATCAGCCACTGGCTCTCCAGGTTGGGGAAAATTTGGCATAGGTATGTGGCGACACCATCACCCACCCTCCAGGGTGCAATCAGCCTCTGGCTTTCTAGGTCGGGAGCCAGTTTTCCCCTCCCTCCCTCGACCTATCCTTCTTCCTTCCCCCCTTGTTGGGTTACCAGCAAGGACTCTTAGGTTACTGCACCTCTGTCCTTGAGGCACTGGACAGAAATCAGTAGATGGAAGATAACCATCGGGTGTGCGATCAGTCACACTATACTCGGCATCGAGTATGAAATACTGAACTACGGGCGCAAGCAGCGTCGATTTCCAAGCCCAATTGCTTGCAATTGAGGTCGGATTCGTAGTGGTCGTGGTTTAAACACTAATTCCAATGACTTCGGTTATGAGTTGAGCGGGAAGAGACCCGCAATATAAAATAAACCCCGGTGCCAGCCCGTAGCTGGAAGTGCACTTGCTAGATGTGCGCGGTCCACCAGAGCTTGCTAGAGTGCCTTCTCCAGCTTCTGGTAGTGGAGTGTCACCACTCTGCGCGCTGGTTGAGCGTATCTCAACCTGCCCTTAAATGGGTCAAGCGGGGGTGTGCCCGGGGAGGCACTTCTACCACAGCGAGGCCTTGCACTCCAGCCTCTCGTGGTAGTGACATCCTTCTCTTGTAAAACGGCCTCGTGCTTGCACGGGGGGACCGGTATACCCCACGAGGGTAGGAACGGTCCTTAAAAATCCCTTAGTACCGAAATGGGAACAGGATAAACAGGGAAAACTGTGCCTCCCGGCATTGGGTTCGGAATACCTGCTTCATCTGAATGGCAGGGCAAAGTCCCTGCCTTGTCAGGAAGGTAGTGCAACACCGTAGGCTTAGGGGAGGCCTTTAAGTACTAGCGTTTCTAGCAAAATGGTACCACGGGAACGTGAGTCAGCCCGGCAGAGCTTGCTCTGCGCTCACGAGCTGAGGTATGGACTCGTGGGGGCGACGGTGTTGCACTACCTTGCTGAACGCGACGTGTTAGCAGGGAAGATATAGATTTTTCCAAACATTTCTTTTAAGGTGGGCGGTAGTTGGTTGGTTTGCCTTTGTGGAGAAGTTCCGCCTTCTCCCAATTTCTCACAAAAACATGTGCCTCCCGGCAACGGAGGAATTGGTAAACCCAAGAGGGTTCTTAAACTACCCCCGAGTACCAAAGGGAAACGAGTATACACGGGATGAATGTGCCCCCCGGAGCCTTCTCAGTGCACTGCCGGCTTCTAAGCAGTGTTCTCTAGCTGTAGTGTTATCAATCACCAGACAGTAAGTTGTAGAGGCTCCTAGGAAGAGAAAATCTAAGGGCAGCATGCTGGATTCGAACCCGGGACCCTCCGCGTTCCTAGTCCAGTGCGCTACCACTGAGCTAATCCCTTCTTTCTCCTTTGGCTTTAGCCAATTAACTAGGAACGGATACCCTAGTTTGTGTACTCTGTTTGTCCTTGTCATTAAAGTGTAGAGTGTATGTAGTTTAAGTGTAAGTGTATGGAGTACTGAGCTTGGAAACCCGTGGGGGCGCTAATTCTCAAGTAATTGCATGCAACAGATATCCCTTGCGGGCTAAGACGAGATATACGACAGAAACAAATGGAGGAAATGTATATAGCTGGTCATGTATGGAAAGTAAACATTTTTCAAAAAATCTTAAAAGGTTAAAGAAATCTATGAAAAATGGAAACACCTCAAAAAAAAAAAATCAACTTTCTCTTATTCCCAGTTTTCAAAATTATAACTGACAAACTTTATAGTTAGTATAACCAAATTTAATGAAATTCGTCGATGTTTTTATGGAGAAAATTACAAAAACTGTTCAGTAAAAACACACTTCCGATTTACTAATTTCCTTGAAACTCGGAATTATTGGCAATCTACTTATTTCTTATTAATTTTTTCTAGATGGTAGAATTGTATAATCAACTAAGATAGCAACTTTAGAGGCAAACATAATCCTACCGCATCCCCCCAAAAAAGACCCCTTAAATGAGTTTTCACGGAGAAATGTTTCAAATAAAAGTTGTAGTTTTTTATATGTGTAGTTCGCATAGTTAGTTTAAAGAAAAAACGTTGGTGCCGTTTTAGAAAAATAGCAGAATATTGAAAAATACTTTTCAATACTTCCATCCGGTCATCCAATTTTCTCCAAACTCGGAATATCAGCAACATATTCAATTCTAATTAGCATAAGCTATACAGCCACTGCTTTCTATTAATTTATATCGCTTTGTATAAATATTTGTTATATTTTATATTTTATAGAATTAAAAAAAGATGTTAGTGCCTCCACTACTGAAGGGTTCCCTATACAGCCAAGAATACTTTTCCAATTGAAGGGGTTTTCTATTTCCTTGTATAATATATGAAACAAATTATTTCTTGCTGATTGATGATGGGGACATATCATTGCAATATGTTCCAGAGTTTCTGTGGCTTTACAATGCACACATGCTGATGATTCAGTGATTCCAATTTTATTTAAGTATGTCCGGCATAAACCGTGGTTACTTCTTAAACGGCAGATTGTTTTACATGTTAATTTTGAGGTGGGGCGTTCCTGAAACCAGGGCCTTTTCCCTACTTTCTCTTGGATAGATTTATAAAAACTTCCCTTATTGGAATTATTGTAATTATTTTGCCATATCTTCGTTGCCCTATCTATTATTATCTCTTTTAAATCTCCGATATTCAATTTAGCATCCACAAAATTTCCATCCATTACTGCCTCCTTCGCCAGCTTATCAACTCTCTCATTACCTGTTACTCCAATATGGCCTTTCACCCAAAGGAATTCTACTGTTTTACCACTTTCCCTAAGTTTTAGATAACAATTTAAAATATAGGCAAGGAGATGGTTATTAACATTTCTTAAGGAGATGTTCTGAAGGTTTCTTATTAAACTTAAACTATCTGTTAAAATTAAAATTTTGTTGATTTCCAGTGTGAGACTGTATTTAAGTGCTTCCAGAACTGCTATCAGTTCCGCGGAGTAACTGGGAAATAGCCCTTTACAGGCAACCTACCATCCTTTCCCCAAAAGTGCCCTTAAATACATTTTCACGGAGAAATGTTTTAAATAAAAATTGTAAATCTTTGTATGTGGAGTTTGTGATATTCAAAGTTTAAAGAAAATTGTTGGAGCTATTTTCGAGAAAATTGCAAAAAGGTGAAAAAAAATTAGTAAAATGGTATTTCCTTCCGGTTGAGGAATTTTGACATACAACGTAATGGTCGAGCCCCCATGGTGATACGTAAACGAAATATCAAACTTGAACTTTCTGCGATTTTTCGTTTTTGAGCTGTTCACATATATACACACCCACACACACTCAGACAGACCCACACACAGACCATTTGCTAAAAAAACCACTTTTTTTGAACTCAGTGGATCTCAAAACGGATATTTCCTGTGAAAACTCGTTATTGAAAATTTGACATGATTATAATACTTCCTCTCTTACTATGGAGTAAGAGAAAGCAAATAAGCTGGTGTAAAAAAAAAAAAAAAAAAAAACTGGTGTGAAACACTCACACAACTTTCTCTTACTCCAGTTCTCAAAATGATAATTGACAAATTTTATAGTTTGTGTACCAAATTTAATGAAATTCGTCGAAAACTGAAAAAACTGTTCAGTAAAAGCGCACTTCCGGTTTACTAATTTTCTTGAAACTTGGAATTTCAGCCATCTATTTATTTCTAACTAATTATGGTTGGATGATAGAATTGTATAATCAACTAGGATAGCACTTTGATGAAAATCTAACCCCCACCCCTCCCCTAAAAATATCCCTTAAAACAATTTTCCCAGATAGATGTTTTAGATAAAAGTTGTAGATCTTTGCAGGATTAGTTTATATAGGAAGTTCCAAAAAAGTCGTAGGAGCCATTTTTGAGAAAATTGCGAAAAAGTAAATAAATCATTTAGTAAAGTGGTAAAGTAAACGCACTTCCGGTTATCCGATTTTTTTCAAACTCGGAATTTCAACAACATATTTAATTCTAATTAACATTATTTAGATGACAGAATTGTCTTACAAACTGAAATAGCACTTTAGATGGAAACCTACCCCCACCGCTCCCCCAAAAGTGCCCTTCAATGCATTTTCTCGGAGAAATGTTTCAAATAAAAGTTGTAGCTCATTGTATGTGTGGTTGATGTTAGACGTTTAAAGAAAATCGTCGGAGCCATTTTTGAGAAAATCGCAAAAAAGTAAAAAATCCAACTAGTAAAGTGGTACTTCCGGTTGAGGAATTTTGACAGATAACGTACAGTCAGATCCCATGGTGACCCCTAAAGGATATCAAGTTTCAACTTTCTACGGTTTCTCGTTTTTGAACTATGCTGTTCAAATAGCCACACACACACACACACACACACACACACACAGACCATTTGCTAAAAACCACTTTTTTGGTCTCAGGGGACCTCAAAACGGATATTTCCGGTGAAAACTCGATATCGAAAATTTGACACGATTACAATACTTCCTCTTACTAGGAGTAAGAGAAAGTAATATACGTCACCATAATTTTACTTTGTACTGTAATATATCGAATTTTCAAACATATTTAGTGGGAGGGGGGGATGGATATAGTGAAGCACTTGTTGATTCTAAGAACATAGTGGCTGAAAGTCACGTAAAACACTAGAATCAGAATTAAAGAAGTGTCGGAATCCAAAAATCAGGTTTCTTTTTGCAATTATTCTTTGTAATTTTGTTGATTTTGACTATAAAGAAAATTAACTGGCAATATGTATATTAAAAAAAAAAAAAAAAAAAATATCAAATAAAAAGTTTATGGTTAGGAAAAGATCATATATATATATATATTATATTTATAAGCCTGTAAATTAGTTGTTATTTAAACACGAATTTCCAGAGAACCGTGCGGTGGTATATATATATATATGTCCGTGTGGGTGTGTGGATAGTGTGTGTAGGCGAGACCGCCCTATAGTAATACACTCTTATTACCTGCCTTTAAAAAGTTTTCTCACTCCGAAGTTCCTTTTATTTCTTTTTATATCTCCACCTTTTCTGACTCGCTATAAGTTAGTAGAGTTATTTATTTATTTATTTAATTATTTTGTTTTCCTAATTTATTGACATCTATCGGTTTATTTATTTATTTTAGGTTATAATTATATCATAAATCAGGTTTATTATACTTAATTTTTTATTCATATAAATGTTTATTAAAAGCTTTAACTTTATGTCTATATAATATGTAATTATAAAAAAAACATATGGTGTGAAACAGCTATAATCTTCAAAGAGACTTAACTTGCACTTTTTTTGCAGGCGATTCAAGTATTTCGTAGAGTATCACGATAAAATTCAAGATATTTGCTTCATGAAGCACCACATTGCAATATTTTTCAAAAAAAAAAAAAAATATGGACATCATCCTAACAGCACCTAATAAAGAAATCAAGAGGGCGTTAAAATCTAGCGATCTGGAAGGCCAGCTTACCAGGTCCTGCCTCCGGATCCAGTGGTTACTGAATATATGTCTGTTAATGTTTGGTGCGAATAGGTTGGAGACAAAATTAGTGGCCCATACTTTCCGCCAGGTACCTTAAATGGGGCAAGAATATGCTAATTTTATTTGCCAAGAGTTACAACAGTTTCTGGAAGGATGTGCCATTGAATGTCAGAACATGATTGTGGTTCAACAAGATGGTTATTATCCCGCGCACTGCCTTAGTGCCGAGGAGAGAAGTGAATGAGAAGTTCAATTACCGCTAGATCGGGAAACTGGGGACCGGCAAAAGCTGGCCTTTCAGATCGCCAGATTTAACCCCTTTTAATTTCTTTCTTTGATTTTCATCTCACAGAAAAAACATTTATACCAAGAAACCAACAACTCCAGAAGCACATAGAGAAGACTTAATCCAAACCTGCTTAGCGATTCCGGCATACATGATACGATTAGCAACTTCATAGGTTGGGCAGCGGCTGCGCTTGTGCCGCTTATGCTGAGGAAGTCATTTTGAATAAACAGGAAATATTTTTTTTATAGATTTTTGTAAATAAACTGGAATATTGTTTTGTTTTAATGATGTTTTACCTGATTTTTAAAGTCCCTTATGGTTCTAATATAGGTTTTAAGTATTGTCAGCATTTGAACTCTCTTATTTATTAGAAATTAATAAGAACATCCGCTTTTAATTTTAGTTTATGAAACAAAGAAATAGGGAAAAAATGGCGAAAATTGAATCTTTATGATTGAATATCTCGGCAATGGTTTGAAATTGTAATGACATATCAGGGCCACAGCAATGTCAAAGTGGCCCCAGCCAGCCGCTATCTTCACAAAGGATGGCAGGAAGAAAGGATAATTTATAACTAGTGGCCCAGCCGGCCGCTGTCTTTAAGACAAGGGCCGCGGCCAAAAAAACCCTTTCAAATACAAGGGTCAATACATTACATCAAAGACAAGCACCGATAAAGCTGGCCACTGACCTAAATCACTGGTCATCGAACTAACCAAGGTCGCATCTCTTAGTATGAGTACTTACACACTTGACAGTGTGTGAGTAAGACTAATATAAACTTCGCCCCACTGGAGGAGGGGATCAGTATATCAGTATCACCAGAATCATTATATCATTAATATCATTCATTTCACACGAGTATCATTACAACATCATTTTACAGCAGCAGTTATACTTGAGTTCGGAGCGCGTCCCTATACAAGGTTAAACTTATAATTATTTTCATAAGTTGTGCATATTAGTTTATTTATTTTAATAATTTTAAATTATATGTTGATTATCTCCTATTTATTTCTAATTCTTTCATGTTAATAGTTACCATTGCTCACATTTAAATTATTGTTAAAAATAGTCTATTTTTATAAATTCAGTGTTAGTAATTCAAACAATAACTCTCTAAAAATCTCTAAACTAACTTCCGCCTTATAAATCCCTCTTCCAGACATCTAACTTCATACCTCAGGAATCACGACAATTGATTCCACTACATCTGGTGGCAGCTGTGGGATCTGAGCATCCGATACATCCAATACGATACACCTGATTCCACTACAAAATACCGAAGTGAAATTATTGGCATTTCTCTTCATTAGTTTTTTTTTTTTTTAATAGTTTACAATTCAGTAGTAAATTGGGGTAAAAAAAAAAATCGCTACTTTCAACCACCGATTCAAGGAAAAAGGCAGCAATAAAATCAAAAAAACATTAACACTATCATAAACTAGAACGAAGATACTTCAACAAACGTTATGTTCACTTTTTAAATTATCTTCCTTCGTTTAAGAGTTATTTCAAAAGTGGCCCGTTTTAATGGGACACCCTATATATATAGAGCCTGAAATGGGGGAGGATCAAATTATGTGGCAGAAGAAAGAGTGCTCCTCGTCGATTTATATAAGTGTCGAAGTGCTAAACGAAATTCAAGGCCCAACCTTTAAGTACTTTTAAATAATGTAAGTTGTAAAAATTATTATAGTTCCTGCTTAAGTTATTATTATTACTATTATTTAGATAATAAGATTCGATATGAAGTATGGATTTATTTTTGAATTATATATATTTCTTTTTATGTTTATTCATTTGTTTATTTGTTATATCAGTTCAGATAAACACCGACAACCTCACGAGATCACTTTTGAGAAGATTTTAATTATAATTTATAATAATTAATTAATGATTAATATATCGCTTAGTTTGAGTTAAGCTATAACATTACAATATATAACTGAAAAATTACTTTCATTATGATGACGGCGCTTTGCTGGTTTGCAAACTCCAAAGGCATTTCTAGAGTTTCAATTTAAGAAAATCGTTAATAACTTGGAATGCGACTTTGAAGAGAGATTTTGTTTAAAATGTTATCGAAAAAGGTTACAAGGAATTTCTTTAACCTTAGAATGGTAACGGCACAAAACATATTACAGGATGTATTTCCGTTGAAAGATTCCTATTATGAAAAATCTCACTCGATATACAATACATTCTCTGATGATAATACGTAATTTGACCCGTAATCTATCACAAAATAATAACGATCCACCTTCGGGCATTTTGAAAGCTTTATATAAAAATGCGTCGGCAAAAAAGTCTTGACTGCCTTCATTTTATGTAATTTTATTAAATTTAATGAAAATTTTTAAGGATAAATTGATAAATTGAACAATTCTTAAATATTAATATGGATTTGTATATAAACAAATACGTTATTATTCGGTACACAATTTGAAACTGTTAATTTAAACCAAATTATATTCTATATCCGGGTATGTTTCAGTAACAGAAGGAAATGGTAACAGCCATCCCGGGTATTATAAGGATTTGGTTTAGGATCTATCCCTTTGTGGAGAGATATCTTCACTAAGTCAGCCTGGTATAGTTAGTGAAAGCATGGACAGTGGAATACCATGGTGGCCTACAGAATGTTCAACTCACTAACTCCACTTCTCACAAATGTACAGACACAAAGCTTACATGGACTGAATGTTACAACCAAGAACATTCAACCTTTCACTAAAGCTCTCTCCCCCGAAGGGACCGACCTAATTGGCTTGGCTACTGACTGACAATGAGTGTTACGTACACTGCTCTCCTGCTTCCATGTCGTCCTCAACATCACCATTCTACTATTGGTGTATATAACGTCCAATAGCAAGGCATACTTTCTCTCTCTCTCCCTCTAACTCTCTCAGACTCACTCTGACTGACACATCTATATACTACAGTTAACAATCCAGCTTTCCTCTTATACATAAGAGATACAAGATCTTATAGCTAGGGACAAAATTTGGAATATTAGCATTTCTATTTTGCAAGGTCTTCATTTACACCCAAATTTATTTTTCACTTTCCCTTGCTCTCCTAATAAGAGGAAGTATTGTAACCATGTCAAATTTCAGAGTTTTCAACATTAATACAGGTGAAAACTACGGAAAAAAAGGCTAAGATATAATTTGGTCTAAGTACGAAAAAATGTATGAACAATATGTATGAAGGTTTTTTTTTTTTTCAGATTTTTTGAGATTTTTTCATAAACGGTAAACAAGAAAACCCGTATACAGTCGGTTATTATATAAAATACTTTTCACTTTTATTACAAAAACATTTTCAGGAGAAAAATAATATTTCAGGAGGCACTGAGGGAAAATTAGCGTTAACCTTTTCCCCACAGAAGTACCACATCAGAATAACCATGAACGATTCTACCACGTACATAATATAAATATATATAAAAAGTATTGCTACAATTTGCAAAAATTTGAAAAACGCATTCTATGCATGTTGCAACTGTCATAATGACAGATACGGTTTGAATGTTTTATCGTGAAACTACACGTTTAAACGTTTAATTTTTTTAAATCTGCCATTCAATGAATATTTCCAAATTTGTAGTTCATAATATTTAGTTTTGTCGAGCCGACAAATTGCACTCTTCTTTAGATTCCGATTACGCGAGACATTTTTTTTTTTTTAAATTTCTGAAAAAAAAGTTCAGACATCCCAATCTCGCACACTGAAGCTTTTCCTTTCTGAAGAGCGGAGAAGCAGACATTAAATGAATCAAAAATTAGTTACTCCCCACCTAGGCCAGACTAGGAAGGGAAAGTTCGATTCATATACATAGAATGGCAGCAGAAGAGTTTATAGACAATTTTTACAACAGTACTGACAGTCCAGTCAGCAACCTATCTATCTACTATCTTCTTATTACTCAACCAGTCTGTCTCTTTATATTTCTCTCGCTACCTAACTTCTAATTTAACTGTAAAGTCCTTGCACTTTGTGTGTTCTATTCATTCATACAGTGTTTAGCATATCGTCTAATTTACATCTCCTTTCATCTCCTTTCTATGTTACAAACGAAACAATACATAAAGACACAAACACTGAAACAGTACAACAAGCAGAGCACATCGACTGTACACTAACTATCATGTCAAACTGAACGGACATACAAATCTTCTAATCACCAATTATTTACAAACAACTCTAGTTCCAGAAAGAAGACTAAAACGGAGATGGCCACAAGACTTGTTACATCCACCGTAGACAAACTTTATACTGACTGACAGACCTCACTGAACGACATAATGATCTAGCATAATTACATTTCACATCCATGCAACATTTCATTTACTTGATAAACAAATCACTCCAACAGGGCCATCACTAGTTGGGATACCTACACACTTTGTACACGCCATTGCATTATCTTTACACACAACAGCATTACAGGCATTGGAACTGTATTACAATAAAAATAAAAAAATAAAAATAAAAAATTCTTATTAGAAGGTTTCCCTTGTTCCGGGCCGATACAGGTTAATCGCGTTTTCTGTACGAACTGTAACAAGAAGCTCGGTATAGGGACAGTTGTTGAAAGGCAGCTGTACTGGTTAATAAACACACATCTGTAGACGCGATTAATAATCAGAAGGGGTGTTTCAAATTCTAAGAAGCATATTTGCACACCTTGTACCACTGAAGTACCGCTTCAGTATAATGTATGGTACCGCCTACCTACGTAATATTAATATTATATATAATAGATGTGAGAAGGAGAGAGAATTAAATAATATGCTGAACACTGTATAATGAATAGAACACACAAACTGCAAGGACTTTACAGTTAAGTTAGAAGTTAGGTAGTGAGAGAAATATAAAGAGACAGACTGGCTGAGTGATGAGAAGGTAAGTAGATAGGTTGGATGACTGGTTATACTGTTTTAAAACTGTCCTAAACTCTTGAGCTGTCGCTCTATTTATATGAATCGAATTCTCCCTTCCTAGTCTGGCCTATATAGGCAAGAACTAACTTTTGATTCATTTAATGTGTGCTTCACCGCTCTTCGGATCCTATGAATCTTTAATGTATTAACATATTCATTAGAAGCATTCCTTGGAATTTCAAATCTGAAGAAAATCGGTCAACTGCTTAGTAAGATTTTATAGAAGTTTTTAAATTTTTAGGTATTTTCTCGGAAAATGGTTACAATGATTTTCTAGAAACTTGGAATGCTCATTGCGCAAGCAAAAAAACATGCATTTGAAAAAAAAATCCAAAATAATATATTTTTAGATCTTTCCGGAATTCGGTCATGTTAAATTTCAAATGTTATTTGCTTTGGTTGGTTCAATCCAATTTTGAGGTTCAATCCTTCCCTGGTTTGATGGATTGGTGCTTGCCCCCCCCCCCCCAACACTACCACTATATTTGTGTTAGAACAAATGAGTGAAATTTGAGGTTTAAAAATAAAATTTGTCATTTTACTTTCTCTTACTCCCCTAGTAAGAGGAAGTACTGTAATCGTGTCAAATTTTCGATATCGAGTTTTCACCAAAAATATCCGTTTTGAGATGCCCTGAGTCCAAAAAAAGTGGTTTTTATCAAATGGTCTATGTTTGTGCGTGTGTGTGTGTATGTGAACAGCATAGCTCAAAGTCGAAAAACCGTAGAAAGTTGAAACTTGATATACCGTTTAGGTATCACCATGGGATCTGACCGTACGTTATCTGTTCAAATTCCTCAACCGGAAATACCAATTTACTAGATTTTGTTTTTTTTTTTTACGTTTTTGCGATTTTCTCAAACATGGCTCCTCCGACGATTTTCTTCAAACTTACTATAATATCAACTACACATACAAAGAGCTACAACTTTTATTTGAAAGGTTTCTCTGGGAAAATTCATTTAAGGACACTTTTGGGGGAGAAGTGGGGTTAGGTTTTCATCTTAACTGCTATTTCAGTTTATTAAACAATTCTCTCATCTAAATAATGTTAATTAAAATTGAATATATTGTTGAAATTCTGAGTTGGAAAAAAATCGGATAACCGGAAGTGCATTTACTTTACTAATTTACTAAATGATTTTTTTTTTTCACTTTTTGACGATTTTCTTGAAACATTTCTCTGAGAAAATTCATTTCAGGGCACTTTTAAAGAAGGGGTGAGGTTATATTTTTCTCTAAAATGCTCTCATAGTTGATTATACAATTCTATCATCCAAACAAAATTAATTATAAATAAACAGTGGGCCAAAGTTCTGAGTTTCAAGAAAATTCCTTAAACCGGAAGTTACTGAACACTTTTTTTCAGTTTTGCGATGAATTTCACTAATTTGGTACACAAATTATAGAATTTGTCAATTATAATTTTGAGAACTGGAGTAAGAGAAACTTGTGTGAGTGTTTCACACCAGATTTTTTTATATTATGTAAGTATCCTATTTCTTAAGTAGATAATTTTAAGAACTATTAAACCATTTAGAATAATTTCCAACTTTCAAGAATAATGTCCAATTAAAACTGTGAAAATTGCTGTTTCACACCTCAGATTTTTATCCAAAACTATTTTTAGACTGATGACAAACTAAAAATCAACAAAAAGCCAAAAAACGGATTACCATCTTCTCAGAAGAATATAATTAGATTGGCAATTACAATGGAATAATGAATTAATTTTTTATTTTTTTGTTACTTTCTTTTCAAAAAAAGTTTTAAATTCTTATCTGAGCCAAGAAATAAAATATCCCAAAACAATAGCATAAGTGCTGAACACAAACATAAGATTTTTGGCACGTCCCACTGAATAATATCGCTATAGCAATACACGTACCATCAATTAAAAATGTTCGCTAAAGCCAGTTGTTCATGTTTTTATAAGTCACCCCTTCCTCACCCCAATTTTTGTTTTATTAACAAACGGAAGTAGATACAAGGCCCTGTCAGTCGTTCAATGAACGTTAGTCTGTCTGTTTTATTTAAAGTTTTATTATATTTGTTGGGAACAGTTCAGTAAACTTTTCAAGTTCATCAGTAAAAAAAAAAAGAAAAAAGTCAATTAACTAGCTTGAATTTTGGTATTTATATAAGCAAGGTATCAACAGTTAATTGTCATTTTAACAAGATAGTCCAAAAATTTTTATAACTGCCACTGAAGTTTTAAAATAAATTATTCCTAGTTTATTAAAAGTGCATTGAAACTCGTCGTAGGAAGGTTAAAAAACAGGAAAATTAGAACATTCTTCAAATAGGAGCTTAATTATTATTATTATTATTTTTATTTTACCTAAATAAATTTCACAACAAGTAACATAAGGTACGTCAAAATTACATAATAAACAATAAGTTTGCTAGTTCAAGTAGTCCTTGCTCTGATGTTTGCACTTTGTTCTCACTAGAAAATAAACACTATTCCAACACTGTATTTAGTCTATCCTGAAGTGTCCCAGCGCCCACTTCTCTTCCAGAAACTCATTTATTTTATAAAAACTGTTTTCCTTAAAGAAATGTTTCAACGTTTTCTTATATGGTTCAGTCTTCAGACCCATCATTTCCCTCGGCAGTTTGTTAAACAATCTTACACTCATCGCACTTGGAGCTAACTCCGACTTCGCCAATCTTCTCATTGGTAAGTGTAGATTATTTTTATTTCTAATATTGTAAGAGTGTTTATCTCCTCTACATTCCATATTTTTATTAACCAGACACTTAAAAATATATAGTGAGGTCAGTGTCATTATTTTGTGAGTCTGGAACAATTTTCTACAACTATCTCTTGGTTGCTTTCTATAAATGATTCTTATTGCCTTCTTTTGCAGTCTGAATGTGGTTACAGCGTCAGCCGCTCCTCCCCATAGTACTATCCCCTAAGACAGTTTGGAGTGGAATAAACCAATGTACGCAGTTCTTAACGTCTCAACCCGTAATTCGTCTTTTAGACTTCGCGACAGGTAGATAACTTTCGATAGTTTACTATTTAATTCACTAATATGATTTTTCCATGATATACTTGAGTCAAGTATGATTCCAAGGAAATTAGTACTTGTACTTTTTTCTTGACGTTTAATCGTAAATTC
Organism: Triatoma infestans; assembly: GCA_011037195.1. Taxonomy (NCBI): domain Eukaryota; kingdom Metazoa; phylum Arthropoda; class Insecta; order Hemiptera; family Reduviidae; genus Triatoma; species Triatoma infestans. Next base: position 35,028 of record JAAEAF010003541.1, read on the forward strand.
TTTAGTGAATGTTTTTTCTTCATTTAAGATTAATTCATTTTTCGCGATCCATGTTTTGAGTTGTTTCAGGTTATCCTGTGCAATATTCAAGGCTAGCTTTGTTTCATTACTTCTTGTCACTAGAGTAGTGTCGTCCGCATAGAGAATTACTTTACAAGGCACTTGTCCGCCTACTTCGTTAATAAAAATTAAGAAAAGCAGCGGCCCCAGCACAGATCCTTGAGGAACGCCCCTATTATTACCATTGTGACAAACGTACTGTCTTCTTCCTCTTAGATATTCATTGAAAAACCAGTTACTTTTCCCTTGTATCCCGTATCTTTTTAATTTTTCTAATAAAATATCGTGGGAGACCAATGCTTTACTCAGGTCACAGAAGGTAGCAACACATTTTTCTTTTTTTTCAAACGCATATATAATCTCTTCAACAATAGTGCTCACGGCATCTACTGTGTTGTAGCCCTCTCTATAACCGTACTGCTCTTCGCTGATTAATCCTTTTTGTTCCAGGTACTCTGGCAGCTGCTTTGCCACTACAGTTTCTAAAATTTTGGATAATATTGGTACCATAGACGAATATTCAAAGATATAAATAACCAATTCATTACTTTTGAATTAGAGTATTCACTGGAAATACATTTTCTGACGTCCACTTAGTAGGAACACAATTTTTTGATCGACTAATCTTTGGTGTGTGTGTGTGTGTGTGAACAAAATATCTCAGAATAAAAAGAAATGGCAGAGAGCTCAAACTTGCTGACCTAGTGAGATTAGAGTTTTGTTAAAAAAAAATCAATCGAAAGTGCGAATTTATTGTGTAATACTTTTTATTTCTTCATGTTTTTCTAAAAAAACCGCACTATCGATTTTCATTAAACTTCGTATAATACTTATACATATTATAGTGGATGTGAGAATGGGAGAGAGAATTAGAGCCAGTGGATTTTAGAGAAATAAATTAGATGATATGCCGAACACCATATAATGAATAGAACACATAAACTGCAAGGACTTTACAGTTAAGTTAGAAGTTAGATAGCGAGAGAAATATAAAGAGACAGACTGGCTGAGTAATAAGAAGATAGTAGATAGGTTGCTGATTGGACTGTCAGTACCGTTGTAAATTGTCCTAAACTCTACTGCTACCATTTTATTTATATGAATCGAACTTTCCCTTCCTAGTCTGGCCTAGATGGGGGAGTAACTAACTTTTGATTCATTTAATGTCTGCTTCTCCGCTCTTCGGATCCTATTAGAATTTATATGGCTATCACTTTTATTAGAACCATTTTTCTGCGAAAATTTACTTTTTGGGGCATTCCTCCAAAAACTGCATACCTCCAAAGGACCATTATAGTAAAATATATGATTCTAACACATAAAATATTATACACATTTGAAGCATTGGTTTAATTTAAATTTGAAGAAAGTTGATTAACTGGAAGAGAGCCCGCAAGGGGTATCTGTTGCATGCAGTTACTTGGGGAATACTGACCCTACAGGTTACCACAGCTCATTACCCCATGCATTTCGTCAGAACAGCACACAATACCCTTAAACTACGCACACTCTACACTTTACAGACAAGGACAAACACAGTACACATACTAGGGTCTCCGTCCCTAGTTAATTGGCGAAAGCCAAGGGAGAAGGAAGGGATTAGCTCAGTAGTAGCGCGCTGGGCGAAAGTCCCGTGTTCGAATTCAGCGTGCCCTTAGATTTTCTAAATACAACTGTCCGGTGATGGGCAGTGTTGTCTGTAGCTAGAGAATACTGCTTGGAGGCCGGCTGTGCATTGGAGAAGGCTCCGGGGGGGGGAGACAATAGATCTTTCAGATCGCAGTGCAATAATCCCCTACAACAATCTACAACTGGAAGTGAGGTTAAATAAACATTTACATGCACTGCATAAAGAAGAGCAGTCTAACCACACTTTAAAAATGGGTTTTTAAGTTTTTTGTAATTATCTTTAATATGAGGACAAGGATTTTCCTTAAAATTCAATGTTAACTGTACATATAAAAAGTATCAATGTACGAAAAAATTGATTTTTACATAGCTCTCTGAGATTTATTAGTTCTTACTAGTCTTTACTAGTATCTTAATTGCTGCTACAAGCTGAAAAACAGAAGGGTTCCGCCCCGAACGAGATATGCAGTATCTTTCTTTGCCAGAGTATCGGTCATCTCAAAGCAGTTCACTTACTTCATCTCTAATCAATCACACTGTCATGAACAAGTATATCACGCTGATACATTATAATTTCAAAATGAAATCACAGTAATTTATTACGTGGTTAAAACGAAGTCGTTGACAGTATACCTAAAAATAACGAGAAAAATAACAGCACTAACTCTCTTAGGGGGCGGATTCACAAAACATGCCAACACACTGTTGCACCCCAAACAAAAGAGGTCTGTTATGCGTCTCCCTCTGGTCTCCTGAATGGTACTGCACCAAATTAAGATCTCTGAGAAATAGCCTCCTAATAAGATGGCATGTCTTGGATGTGAGGCAGCAACAGATAAAGAACCTTCTAAAATATGCTGCATTTAATGCTAACGATAGCGGGAACTGCATGAAAGGATAGCTGCTAATTTCTTCAACTTCCGATCGAAACATTTTCGAAATTTCCGTGTCCGATCCCAAAAGATCACTAAATCTGAATATCAACTTATACCTTTCTGCATTTTTTCATTTTTAAGTATTGCTGTTTCAACAAAACTTTAAAAACATATTATTTATCGTATTCAGGATGCCTCCATTCCTTATTCTAGGAGGGGATCCATCCAGTAGAAGATAGGCTGAACTGGGTTCATCGTACTTCCTTCAGTCTCACACTCACTACAGCTCCCCCATATATCAATAACAGACGTATAGTTCAATTGTGAGAAATATATGTAACCGTGTCCACCACAATTCACCGCAACCTAGTAAATTAAAGAGTTTTTCCTTTGAACGCGTTAAATTCAAGTAGCAGCATATAGCAACCATTCTGCAGGCCCTAAATATAGTGTGCCAGCATTGGGGATAAAAGTGTAAATGTTGTTCGTGTTGGCCAGACAGAGTTTCCTCGTAACACCAAGATATTTGAAGAATTGGCTGCAGTTATAGGCGAATTGTTCAAGTTCAAAGTCGTCACAGAAGACTGCCAAATTTGGAAATTGCCAATAAAAATTGATTGGAGTTCTTATAGGTATCAAACTCGGGCCGTCGGCTCGCCATCCGGTGATGGATAGTGTTGTCTGTAACGAGAGAACACTGTCCGGATGCGGCCAGTGCACTAGAAGCCTCCAGTCGCAAATGACCTTAGATGTTGACACGCCTTAAATTACAAAAAAAAAAAATCTGAAATTCACTTAAAAACCGGAGACCAAAATAAGTTGACAATAACAATTTAATAAAATGATGGCAGTTAACAAAGTTATAAAATAATAAATATAAATAGATGTTTTATTTTGTTAATGTTTTATTACACGAGTTGTTGGTTTGTAAGTAGTTCATCAATCATAATGTCATCAGAGAAGAGACACTTCTAGAGCATCAACTAAACTACGCCGCTGTCCTGTCACCAAGAAACAACCCTGCACACTCTATCTTAACTCTATATTAACTTCAATTTAGTAATATACATTTAGTTCAGTTTATATATTATATAATGTAATATATGTATACATATACACTTGTGTTTTTTTTTTTTAGATAACAGAAGAATATACCTTCAACGAAAGTTTGTAGTAGTTGATATATTAACTCTAACTGTCTAGACCCTGTTATATGTGGTAACTTCATTTTCACTGCTGGTAGTAGTTACGAGTTCGATCATTAAGCAGCCAGATGTAATAGGCTGCTTGCCTAATTGGTGAAGAGAATTGTCTCTTCTAATTGGTGAAGCAAACTACCTAGTGACTAAAAAATACCTGGCAGCTAGAATTTCGAGATGATGAGCAATTCAAAGTCAATCGACCTAGCCGCCAGAAGTAAATGGGATTCTACTAGCTTCTTAAGAGTCTATTAACGAAATTAGGCGCAAAATGAATTGAAAAGATTTCTATATACCAGGGGCAACAACCCTTCCAAGTCTTCACAATTTCATTCATTGAACAAAACAGGATGTTTCAACGTAATGAGATCATCATCCATGATGGCTTGCAGGACATCAAAGAATAGACAATAACAGAAAAACCTTTTAAATCAAAGTACAGTTCTGATAATATTACAGTACATTTAATATTTTGTTTACAAAAAAAAACTTTCTCAAAACTGATAAGACGACGTATTGAATTAGTTTAGTAAATAAGTTACTATATTTATCAAAGTTGCTGCATTACAAAACTCCATGAGACACTGCCAAAGGGAATAATATGAATTACCTTGATAAATGATAAATATCTGTCAATCCCCAAAGAACAAATTTAGATATGATATTATATATGCAAATATACAGTGTTTACTCTAAACCGCAAAACTCTTCCTCCAATTTACCTCAATGGAACACCTGTTCCGCCAGCTGACCATGTGCGCTATCTCGGACTATTCTTGGGCAAGGGACTGATTGGATCCCACACACACGACTCAAACGCTCCGACGTCAAAATACGTTTTATACTTATCTCAAAACTGCTTGGTAAATGTTCAAAATTATCGCTCTCCAACAAATGACTGCTTTATATCGCCTTAGTGAGACCACTATGGACTTACGGACTGGTAATGTACGGAACTGCCAAGCGTTCTAATCTGAACCATATTTAAACTATCCAATCCAAAATCCTGCGCCACATTACTAACAGTCCTTTCTATGTATCCAACCTTACCCCCCACACAGATCTCAATATTTCTTTTGTCTCATTCTTCTGGCTAATACACTATTATAACAGATTCCCCAATAAGTTCCTATCCTTTAGCCCAAGCCCTCACCACAAATTCCATCCCTGGAAATCCTCAACGATGCATAAAGTGCCGTAGGCCTCGCGACCTCTTAAATAGCTAGTGGTAGTCCATCACTGGACGACAACCGATCAAGTCAATCAAGTCATTGCTATTATCATATCAGCTTATGTACTTATTGTAAAATTGGTTAAAGTTGTAAATTTCAAATAAGTGAAAAATAAAGATATTGTGCAATGATGCTGTGAGGTACACGGAATAACAAGTATCTCCAGAACTGTTACAGACGTGCAATGTAAATTATAGATAGACCAAAATTCCTTGTACTCGAGACATATCTCCAGTACTATTTTATTCCTTTCCTCGCATTTCTAATACAACCAGGATAAAGACCAACAACCAAAATAATAAGTAAACCCTTTCCTAATCTTATCTCATATAATATTTTTGCTTTGACAGTACACCACTTTCTAGCTTACTCATTTGGATGTTTTGGTCAATCTATATCGATCTATTTCCTACTTAATTTTGATTGGAATAGCATAAGTCGAGTATTTTCCATTACTTATTTTAGATGAAACCATATCCAGCAATTAATTAAACTTTTCCGGTAAATTATAAGATGTATTTAATGATTAATTAAAAAAGTTTAAAACAAGAAACGTGATAAAAATAAAAACAATTAAAATCAGTTAGCAAAAGGATGCGATAGATAATATACCTGATAACAGAATCAGTGTGTTTATCAAAGGTGAGAATGTTAGCTAACTAAACCACGAAAGAACTTCTACACACAATTTACTCAACCATTTTACTCATTAGTCTGTGGGCTACTTCTTCCTAAACCCTTCCCAACTATTCTCACCTTAATGTGTAAAAAGACAATGGACTGTTTGAATTGCTTTCCTTGCGATAAAGGTGACTGAAGTCTAAACCAAAATGATACCACTGATTCTTATCTATGTAATTGAATTCATTCTGGTAAAGATTACCATTAATTTAAACTTTATTATCAATTATAAAAATCTGGTGTGAGAGTCTTGTAATTTTTTGCTCAGTAGCTCTAACTTAAACAAAGAGTATTTGTGATTAACAGGAGAAAAAGGTTTATAGAGAGGACAGAGTGACCGGGCGAAGCAAGAGTGATGGTTGTTGGTAGCTTGATGAAAGTAAAATGGTCTAAAATGGTTCTGAGTTGCCTGAAAAGTGATATAACTAGTTAGAAATTTTGCTTTTTGTAATCGTTTACAAGGATGATGTTGAGACTTGTTAATTCATCAAAATTGATTCTGGTCACTGATTTTGCTCTTTTTAGTTTATTTGGTGACTGATTCGTACGCTTCAAAATTGATTTGGCAGCTGGAATGTTAGCCCCTCATATGGTCGATATTTTATTCAATTTCTATTACCTCTAGAGATACCTTTCTAAAAAGATTTCCTGTTAATATTGAAGTGGTAAGTCCAGACGGGCGCCAGAAGGCAGAGTAGAAGCCGTAGGGTGAGCTTAGGCGGTCCTGGACTTGTGACCATCTAGGCCTTTAAGTAAGGGACTTGGTACCACGAGATCGTGAGCCAGCACGGCGGAATTCTGTCTCCGCTTTCACGAATTGAGGAATGGTTTCCTTGTGGTGGTCAAGGTTTCACGATGATGATAGTAGCCATCCCTTTCATCATTTTAGTTGGGGGAGGCGAGTAGGAGGTAAGCCTACGGTACTAGTTACTCCCGCACGCATAGGTATTACTCCGTGACCACATGTCGAAGTTGTAGCTCATTCACAAATACAGTTTAGTGGCTGAGACAGGTAAGGTAGTGAGTATGCGCTTGGAAGCTGAGTAATGGCGCCTCGATGCGATTGCTACTGCAACTATTGCGTCTAGCTTTGGTGTGGCAATTCAATGGTAACTGGTTCTTTTACAGGCTTATATTGTCGAGTCTACTAGAAGATAGTGCCAATAATATTGTACACAACCAAATAACCTTGCGATCCGATTAATATCTCCAAAACACGAAAAATGTTTCTCATAGAGCTGTTACATTGTGCAGTAAGCATTCCAAGTTTAAAAAAAGCATTCCAAGTTTACAAAAAAATTCTAAAAACTCAAAAACCCTTGCATAAAGTCCTACATACATCTGATTAATAGATTTTCTTCAAATTTAAAATTCCAGCTCAATATTAAACAGATAGTAAAACCATAAACTGAACTGGGATTTATAGGGAAGCTTAACATATAAGAGCTCATCACAGAACACCCTAAAGTCAACTTATCTAGAAAAATATTTCAAATAAAAGTTAGTATATGAAGTTTAAAGAAAAGTTGTTGCGAGTCATTTTCGAATAAATCGCGAAAAGCTTAAAAAAAACATTCAGTAAAATCTCGATTTCGGGATGTTGATAGCAATGTAAAAAATGTCCACAATGAATTATCGTTTTTAATTTGCTTAGATGACCTTCGAAAATTTTACGGTTATATGGAAGAAACGAATGGAAAAGTAGAAATAATTTGGAAATATATTTTAAATAATATCAGATTTAAAAGGAAATTTGTACGTTGGCTGGCATAAAAATCAAAACGCAGGTACAAGACACCGTTACAAGAGAGGTCGAAGAACTCGGCCACACTTTGTCTTTTAACCCCTTTTAGAAATCATATTTATAAAAGGCAGGTTTCAACTACCGAAGAGCATTATTTCATCAGACTACTCCAAAGCATTCAACGACTGTCATTCCATCATTCGCCAAGAAATGTTTGATTAATTAAGTACAAGAGTTTTTATATAAATATAAGCCTAATTCATTATTCACACTTAACAAATAATTACTATTTGTAAAGTTAGTAAATTAATTATAGTTAAATTATTTATTTAAAACAGTAGGGGCTTCTTAGTGATTTCTCAATGCATCTCTCTTCTCTAAAATATACACACTACAACATACACAATTCAAACAACACATTAAACGGTGAAAAATACAAACTATGAACTGATGTATCAGCTAAATTTGCTTTGTGCAATTCTATATTATCACAATGTTTTGATGAACGAACACCCGAAACCGGTTGATGACCACAAAAAGAAGCTGGTTATCACGGAAAATATCTTTGAAACTATAGGGGAACTCACTCGCTATTGTAGTTGTTTAGCCCTGTGCAATAAAGCATTAAATCAACGTCAAATTATTCATTTAAAAACATAGATACATTTTAATGCTATACTGTTTTAAAAACAAATAAAATCAAAGATAAATTTGTCCTTTTATAATACAATACAGAAAGATTTCAAATAAATGTAAAAATGAATTACCATTTTCGATAAAAAAGGCTCTTTAAAGGAAAAAGTACTGAACATATAAGGTTTTATTTCTCTTATTAGAATTTTAAATATGGGTTGTATTTAAATTTGTTACCCAGAGACAATCTGAAATATAATTCTGAGAAGTTTTACATTTGTAAACAGAATTGAATTGATTTTTTTTTTAAAGTTATACAAAGTATTCCTTTTTTGTACAATTTAATACGACTCGGAAGTATTTTGATTTATGTTAGTCATTGATTTATTTTCTCCCAATGAACGATTCTTTTCCAAACTGAGAGAACGCTCTTGGCACTCATATGTTTTCTTAAATAACTTTCTATCCTTTGTTTAAGAAGAAGATTTAAGATTTTCAAAACTGAGATAGACGTTAAAAGGCACAATAGTCGACAGAGCTAAATCTATATAACTAATATCAATAGTGACTCCCTTATAAGATGAATATGGTTGCAAAAACTAAATGTAGTTCACTGTAAAAGTTAAAGAAAGCTCATATAGAAGTAAATATATGATTCTTCTTCTGCTTTGCTAGCTTTACAGCCCTTTATTTTTGCATTAGCCTCCTCTATTCGGCCTCACCAGTCATCTCTATCAGTTGCGGCAGCTTTCCAATTCCGCACATTCAGCAGCACTCTCGAATTCTCTCCTACACCATCCAACTCATCTCAGTTTGAGTCCAACTCATTCTTCTCGAACGGTCGACCCTTTCTTCCAAGACCTTTCTAGGCATCTCATATTCTGCCCATAGCAGCCTAGTGAGTGTACATCTGGCTCGCCATCAATCTCCAGCATCAATTCTTCTTCTCCATCTTAGGGCCTCCCTAACTGGCCCGGAAATCCTTCTTTTGAGCGTCAAAAGGATCCTGTCATCACTCTCGGAGATATGTTCATGTTTCAGAACCATAGATGAGCACTGAGCGGATCAGTGTTTTGTACAACCGGGTCTTCATATTTCTAGAAACAAGACGGCTTTTTATATGGCGGTTCAGTACGAAGTAGCATCTATTAACCGCCATCACTCTGTTCCTTATTTCTTCAGACACTTTGCTGCTTCCGGTAATCAACGAATCTAAACAGCAAAACCTATCCACTTGCACAAAACTATAGACTGCGCTAAATGGCGAGGTTGTCGCTCCACCATCATGCATATATTTGGTTTTTGCCAGGGTTCACCTCCAGCCAGAGCTTCTTAGCCGACCTTTCCATATCGAGAAATGCATTCTTCATAGAGTTCAACGATCAAAGCGAACTTATATATGATGATAATTAAGAATTCTACTATGTGGGAATGTTAAACTTTCAATAGTTGCCCACATCACTAATATCTGCCGTTTTATGTAATTGTGAGACATAATCAGTGTTAAGTCTTTTCGAGGATACTGTTAGCCTGGGATTGCAGAGCTCCACGAAAAGGTGGATCTTCAGGGCAGATCAAAAATTCAAACTTTAAAGTTTTAGTAATAACTTTTTACTTTCTTCTATATCTGGGAATTGGAAATATTGCAAACGCGTCAAATTGAATTCGAAATGAAGTTCATACCGGAAAAATACATGTTTAGAGGTCACCAGAAACCAAAAGAAATTTTTAGATGATGGTATATGTATAGGATGTAAATTAAATGTGCCCGCCCCGCAACTTTACGGATCATCAAAATAAACAATAAAGTTGATATAAAAGTAAGTCCCCGAATCAGCTTTTTCCAAATTACTGCCACATTTGTGCAGATAATAACTGAATTATTATAAATCTTAATTTTAATAAATTAAAACAGCAGCTTACAGGAAACGTGATGCTACCCCACTCCCCCAAAAGCCCTCTTGAATGATTGTTCCAGGAGAAATGTTTAAAATAAAAGTCGTAGCTCATTATAATTTATATTATCTATTATATCTTTATATGTGTATATGCTAAGTTTAAGGAAAATTGTTGGAGCCAATTTCGAGAAAATTGCAATTTCTGGAAAATTCATCAATGGATAAAGTGGTACTTCCGGTTGTGGAATTTTCACAAATAAGTTCCTGATGGATTTCCATGGTGATACTAGAACGGAATGTCAAGTATAAACTTTATGCGATTTTTCGTTTTTGAACTATGCTGTTCAGAATACATACACATCCACACGGATTCAGGAGACCTCAAGACATATTACTTCCGGTGAAAACTCGATATCGAAAATTTGACACGATTGGAATTTATAGAATCTGCCAGCCATAAGAGGAAGTAATAAGTAAGTTTCAGAAACAATGAGATATTGATGCACATTTCACCAATAAACAATTGCGCCAATAAACCATTGATGCAAAATTTATTGCAGCAAGTGTTTTTGTACACGCTGGAGATGATCACGGTCATATAATAATGATAACATCTTCCACCAAAGAAATTTGTCATTCGTCTTAAACCAGGACGTTTTGGTTTTAAATCTATCTGTAGGTTTAAGCATACCCTCTTCACAGGCGCAAGAGTTGTGTTGTAAGGTCTACGACGAACCCTTGTTTATCTATTTTTTTAAATTAGAAAAAATATTTTGTTAAAACATTTTTTTCTTTAGGTAAGCATAGCCGTCAATAGAGGGAAAAAGCTCCGCAATAAAACCGGTCTAGCGTCGCGGCACCATTAAATGCATGTCTGCCATTTCCGCATTCTAATAGTTTCCAATTTTACTGGTCACTAACAATGAACTAATTAGCTCGCTGCTACTACCTTCTAATTTAATTCGAATACTAATTACCTTTGTGATTTAGGTAATAATTATTTATGTTTTATGTAATTCTACGGTAAAATATGATACAGTAATAATATGCAGTTATGTGTAATATTAAAATTAAGATTTATAATGATAATTCCATTTCTACACAAATAATACTGTAACCTGAAAACATGTTATATCAACTTTTTTGTTCATTTTGATGAGTAGAATACATCATTCTACGTAGTAGTGGTGGCCAACATTTTATATATATATATATATATACAGGGTGCCCCAAGGTATATGGATTACGACTTTTTCTCGGAAACTAAGATAGCTAGAAAAAAACTAAAAAATACGTGTCCCCGTAGTTTTTTGTTAGAAAACCAAATTGAATTTGCAAATTTGTTTTGGTGCTTCGACAAGCGAGATATAGGCACCAACTTCATTTTTTCAAATGGAGAGGTGTGGTTTTTATTTAAGAAATAGATTCCTCTACTTTTTGTAAGAGAAATTTACTTGAACGGTTTTTTTCTTTGAGCGATATTTTACAAGTTATGAATGAAAACATGATTCTTATAAGAATTTTCAAAATGATATTATAACTGTTTTTTGATTGAATAAGAAGAAAAGTACTATTTTATTATAAATTTTACTCCTCATTAATTACAGATCTTGCTCGAACTGGCCTCACCCATTAGAGATGCATACACATGCTTTTTCCTGCCAATTGTACCAAAAGAAATACATCTCTAATGGTGACGGCCAGTTCGAGCAAGATCTGTAATTAATGAGGAGTAAAATTTATAATAAAATGGTACCGTTATAAATAAACCTTTATAATATCATTTTGAAATTTCTTATAGGAATCATGTTTTCATTCATAACTTGCAAAATATCGCTCAAAGAAAAAAACCGTTCAAGTAAATTTTTCTTACAAAAAATAGAGAAATCTATTTCTTAAATAAAAAACCACACCTCCCCATTTGAAAAAATGAAGTTGGTGCCTGTATCTCGCTTGTCGAAGCACCAAAACAAATTAGCAAATTAAATTTGGTTTTCTAACAAAAAAAACTACGGGGACACGTATTTTTTAGTTTTTTTCTAGCTATCTTAGTTTCCGAGAAAAAGTTGTTATTCATATACCTTGGGACACCCTGTATATATATTAGTGAGTTTGGTATTATTATCCATCTTGACGAAGGTTTTGGGCAAAATCCATTAACCGGAAATGCGGCTGAATGTTTTTTTTTCTAATCAGTCCTATAAACTGCCATCAAGAAATCTTAACCAAGAAGCTTACAATGAAGCAGTGATAATGATCTCTTTACAATGTAATGATCTCTCTCTCTCTCTCTCTCTCTCTTTACCATGTAATAATCTCTTTATAGTGTACAATGGATTGAAAGAATACTATAAAGATGGAAATCTACACATGAGGTAGTTTAATCAAAATCTAATTTCGAGAAATTACAAAAAACCATTTAGTAAAGTGGCATTTCCGGTAGAATGATTTTGCCCGAAATCTTATTTCCTGATTTGGTGGTAGTACCTTAAACGAATACCAAGTTTGAGCTTCCTGCAGCTTTTCGTTTTTGAGATATTCTTTACACACAGACACACACATCATTTTCTAGAAACTAAATTTTTTAGATTCAGGGGACCTCAAAACGGATATTTCCGGTCAAAACTCGATATTGAAAATTTGACACGATTACACTATTTTCTCTAGCAGCAGTTAGAGAAAATAAAAAAAAGTAAATGAGGCACATTTCAAAAATATAGTTTATACAATGTAATAGGATCCGGAATCGTTAAAATTCATGGGAACCGAAGAGCGGAGAAGCATATTAAATGAATCAAAAATAAGTAACTCCCCAGCTGGGCCAGACTATGAAGGCACAGTTCGATTCATATAAATAGAGCGACAGCAGTATACTTCAAGACAGTTTACGACCAGTCAGCAACTTTTCTATTTTCCTTCTCATCACTCAGCCAGTCTGTCTCTTTATGTTTCTCTCACTACCTAACTTCTATGTTACTGTAAAATCCTTGCAGTTTGGAATTCTTTTCATTATACAGTGTTCAGCATTTCATCTAGTTTATTTATCTAAAATCCATTCTCTCTAACTCTCTCTCCTTCCTACATCATCCATTATATACTACTATACTTATTCTGTTTTAAATCTGTATTCGCGTATACTTTTACCACTTCACACAAACTGCAAAGTTTTAACAGTGGAAGTTAGGTAGCGATTATATATAAAGAGACAGGCTGGCTGAGTGATGAGAATATAGTAAGTAGAAGGTTGCTGACTGGTTGTAAAACTGTCCTGCTGTCGGCTCTATTTATACGAATCGAACTGTCCCTTCCTAGTCGGGTACGGAAAACCCACTGCATCTGGAATGACATGGTAAATCCAAGCGGGTGTCAGGAGGATGTGGTAAAACCGTAGGGCACGTTCAGGATTTTCTTGTTCATGCCCGGGCCAGTGACCATTCTGGCCTTTAAGTAGGGGACTTGTTCCCTCTACGAAATGGTACCATGGGATCGTGAGTCAGCCCGGCGGAGCTCTGTCTTCGCGCTCACGAGCTGCGTAAAGGTTTCCGTGGTGGTCGAGGATTCGCAGTGATGATGTAGAAGTCCCAATGATCTGTTTGGTGGGGAGGAAGTTGGCTGGTTTTCCCTTCGGAATAGTAGTTTCGCCTTCTTTTCATTCCTCACTACTCCTCACAATGGGTACGGAAAACCACTGCTCTGGAATACATGGTAAGTCCAAACTGGTGTCAGGAGGATGTGGTAAAACCGTAGGGCACGTTCAGGAGTTTCTTGTTCATGCCCGGGCCAGTGACCATTCTGGCCTTTAAGTAGGGGACTTTTTCCCTCTACGAAATGGTACCATGGGATCGTGAGTCAGCCCGGCGGAGTTCTGTCCCCGCGCTCACGAGTTGCGGAAAGGTTTCGTGGTGGTCGAGGATTCGCAGTGATGATGGTAGAGTCCCAATGATCTGTTTTGTGGGAGGAAGTTTGCTGGTTTGCCATTGGGAACAGTTCCGCCTTCTTACATTCCCTCACAACAACATGTCCCTTCCTAGTTTGGTACGAATGCCAGCTTCATCTGAATGGCAAGGCAAAGTCCCGGCCTTGTCAGGAGGGTGTTGCAAAACCGTAGGCTCTATGGACAGGCTTGCCTGTCCAAGGCTGGGCCAGTGACCATTCTAGGCCTTTAAATAGACTTGTTCTCTCTACATAATAGTACCACGGGATCGTGAGCAGCCCAGCAGAGATTGCTCTGCACTCACGAGCTGAGGAAAGGTTTCGTGAAAAGCATTTCTCTTTTAGGTGAGCGGGAGTTGGTTTGGTTTGCCTACGGGGACAGTTCCGCCTTCTCCCAATCTCTCACAAGAACATGTCCCTTCCTAGTCTGGCCCAGGTGGGGAGTAACTAATTTTTGATTCATTTAATATGCTTCTCCGCTCTTTGGATCCTGTGAATCTTTAATGATTCGGATCCCATTACAGTTGCCATCTCTTTCTTCAATCAATTCTCTTTATTTCAATACTAAGAAACTGTGAAGATAAATTTTCTCTTAACTATCATACTTGCCGTTTTTTGTGAGTCTAATTCGGGCACAACTGCAACAATTAAAATAGCGTGACTAAACGAAAATTAAAGAAAGAAAAGATTTTGTGAATGTTCACCTACACCAGAATCAAAATATAACTTGAATCATTACTTAGATCACTCGTAAACATTTGTTACCACAAGGTGGAAATGTTTTGCCAAAAAATGCTTGCGTCTTCAAAATATTGCACTTACTTTTAATAATAAAAAAAAATCATTCTTTAAGAAGATCAGTAAATGTGGGACAAATAATGTTTTACTTCATTAATTGGTGATAATTATTTGTATATACTTAGCTAGCCGTGTTTTTCAGTCTTGTTTTCAAAACACAACCCACTATAACACTCAATAATCTTTAGAAGATATTTTGGCAGTTAGTTCTGTAGACTAAACAAATATTTCTTCTACTAGTGAGACAGATAGAGTGAGAGAGAGAGAGAGACTTTGTGTGCGTGTGTGAGAGAGAGGGGACTATGTTTTCATAGCAGATCATTTTTAGTTTCTTTACAGAGTTAATGGCTCTAAAAATCTGAGCCGGAATTTCTACTTCTTGTAAAGTAAAAAAAAATAAAATAAAATAAACAATTCGTAAGCACTGTTAGTTTGTGTTGTTTACACGTTCTGTATTAAAAAGTACCCAACAGGAAATGGTTTACACTTTTAATTGGATGTATTTTGTCGTGTTAAAAAAACAAAACAAAAAAAATAACTAAAGTAATCTAATTAGTGAAACTTGTTCTAAGAATCGGAACTGTTTATATACAATACATTTTTATTTCGAAAAGTTTACTGGTTTAAATTTGTATAATGAATTAGTTCTGACGTCATGGAAGTTGGCCTTTTGCAATTTTATTTTGTTAAGTATAGAATTTTCATTTATTTATTTTCACTTTCACTTTATGCTGTATAAAAGAAGTGCTGCGAACTTTTCGAAACTTGAGTTTTAACCAAAATTATGTTTTGAACAATATATTTTGAAAAAAAAAACAACGAATAATTGGAAATAAAATTACGTTTAGGCATATATCCTTACACGAAAGTATCGGGCAAAAAAAAAAAATCCATCGACCGGAAATACGACTTTAATGCCCCCCCCCCACACTTTTTCGCAGTACAACATATGGCTCTATTTCCTTGTACAATATTAAGATTCATTACAAAGCTTTGCTAAAATTCTAAATCTGTAGAAAATCGGTTATTGCGATTTTGCAGAATAGGTTTCTACTGAGTTTATTTTGGGCGGGGGGTATTTTCTCGAAAACGATGGCAAAATTTTCCTTTGTAGGTCGGAAGGACATGCATCGGCCTCAGTAAGAATAAGCTCCGTATTCTTACGGGTTTTCACACCGGGCCATTGCAAACTCAGGAGACACTTGACAAAGCTGGGCTTGGATTCTTCAGTGACAGCGTGTGCAGATTCTGTAAGGAGATGGAGAAAACTCCAATACATCTCCTAACGGTGCTGCGATGCTGCCATTTAGAGAAGATTCAGGAACGTGGGCAATTACCAGGAGGAAGAGGGGAACATAGAGCCCTCTAGGATGTTATGATTCCTTAGGGATCTTAAACTGGTAGATGTGGTGAAGGCGAGAGGCTCATCGCTGAGACCTGATGCTGTAGGCTAGCCTAAGCCATCGAGGGGAATAGCACTTGGGTAGTTACCAGGTGGAGGGAGCCGCAAAAAGTATTTGTTGCATGCAATTACTTGGGGAGCAACGACCCCACGAGTTACCACAGCTCAGTACTCCATGCACTTCGTCAGAACAGTACACGATACTCCTATTCTCTTTATTTGAAACATTTTTTGAAACAAGCATTACATACACTTTAAACTTTACAGAGAAAAACAAACACCCTACACAAACTAGGTTCTCCGTCCCTGGTTAATAGGCGTAAGCCAAGGGAAAAGGAAAAGATTAGCTCAGTGTTAGTGCGCTGGACTAGCAACGCGGAGGTCCCGGGTTCGAATTCAGCATGCTGCCCTTAGATTTTTTCTTGCTAGGAGCCTCTACAACTCACTGTCCGGTAATGGGCAGTGTTGTCTGTAGCCAGAGAACACTGCATGGAGGCTGGCAGTGCACTGAGAAGGCTCCGGGAGGCACAATAGTTTCAGGTCGTAGTGCAATCATTCTCTACAACAATCTACAATCTACCAGGTGGAGAAAGGGTATTAGGATTTAATAGTCAAAAAGGATACAATAGCCAGATATTAGGATTCCTTAGGGATCTTAACCTGACGGAGACGGTGTTCGCCATGGGTATTGGCAGCCTGCGGCATCCAGGGGCTTAGTACAATAGTTGGTTCGTAAGATCGCAGTGCGTCCCCCCTCAAAAAGCACAAAGGCAGTGTAGGTCGCAGTGAAAGGGTCCCTTCACCCCCTGCTACAACTGCACAAATATAAACCTATTCTCTTTATTTGAAACATTTTTATTTGCCTTTATATTCAGTGCCTCTTAAAAAAAAAAAAAAAAACAATGGTAACTTCATTTAAATATGATATCAACTGCATAAGAACAAAATCCTTTTTGGTTTTATCGTAGCAATCACCTGTTGACGAGACAGATCAATAATCCAAAACAGTTTGTGGTCCTGTTTTCCTTAAATAGGTTTTGGACAATCCATTTGAACGTCAGTTTTTAAAACCCTTTGTGTACAAATCACAAAGCAAATAATGATATCGAGTAAAAAAGAAAAAACTCGTCCTAATACTTTAATCCACTTTCTTTGGAAAAATCACTCCATTTATTTTCAAAGAGAAAAATTACATAAAGATAGAAACATTGTAAGGGAAAACAAAATTGTCGGAAGTAAAGCAGCAAAAGATTTTCCCAGTTCGAGAGGACAAAAGAAAATGAGAGGAAAATCAACAGTGATGGACAATATCCTGAGCGCGATGGAGAAAAAAAAGAAGGACCCTCTACCATTCAATAATTTTATTTCTCTGTTCACAATTTATTGTTGTAATTCACTGATTATTCAAACTACCCCCCTTCCTTTTGCAGCAGACTTTAATTTTCTTTGGAATTTATTTAATCAATCTAATCTAACTTCATCCATTGAATCCATATAAATGATGATGATGAAATGTCGCCTTTCAGCCAGAAATACTACCACCCTCTGCCAAATAAAATGAATTCAGTAAAATTAAACAAGAATATAATCTCTCAATTTTCGAGATGAAACCTGCAATTTATTTTGGTTCATTTGCTACTTCCAAAACATCAATATGGCAGAATTAGGGTATATTACAGTCCACAACTCCACAATGCCCACAGACTAGTTGACGAAATATCCTGTTTTTTACTTTGTAATCGTGCCAAATTTCCGATATCGAGTTTTCACCGGAAATATCCGTTTTGAGGTCCCCTGAGTCCAAAAAAGTGGTTTTTTAGCAAATGGTCTCTGTGTGTGTGTGTGTATGTATATGAACAGCATAGCTCAAAAACGAAAAATCGTAGAACTTGAATCAAATCGAATCGTTCAAACTTGATATTCCGTTTAGGTATAACCATGGGATCTGACAGTAGGTCAGTGGTCGAAATTCCTCAACCGGAAGAACCACTTTACTAAATGGCTTTTTCACTTTTTGGCAATTTTTTCCAAAATGGCTCCAACGATTTTCTTTAAACTTGATGCATCAACTACACATACAAAGAGCTACAATTTTTATTTAAAACATTTTTCCGGGAAAATGCATTTAAGGGCACTTTTAGGGGAGGGGGTGGTGGGGTGTCCTCTAAAGTGCTATTTCAGTTTACTATACAATTCTATCATCTTAATAATATTAATTAGAATTAAATTGTGTTGTTGAAATTCCGAGTTTGAAAAAAAGCGGATGACCAGAAGTGCGTTTTTACTAAAATCTATTTTTCAGTATTTTGGTATTATTTTACTTTCTTGCAATTTTCTCAAGAATGGCTTCTACGATTTTCTTCAAACTTGGTACATCAGCTACACATACAAAGATCTACAACTTTTGCCGCGGTAGCATCCTCACAGTAACAAAAACAATCTAGACCTCATAGATAAACCTCTCAAACTCTGGGAGACCAAAATTAATCTATCGAAATGTACACACGTAATATTTATTCTCAGACGCTTACAGTGTACGATTGTGTACAATTAACCCATACCTCTCCAAAAAAAATATTCGCTATCATGGATTATAATTAGATAGGCGCTTTATAGAAGGAATATCACGTAACGAAAACTCCTAATGCCATGAAAACTAAATTCCTTCTTGTTAAACGTTTATAAGTTAGACATGACAAATAAAGTGCACCTTTACAATCCATAATAAGACCAATGTGGGCATTCTGCCAACTCTGGAGAACTCTGGGCAAACCGATTGAAGCCTTACAAAATAAGATTCTATGTACCAACACGCAATGTCCCCATTATATCACAAAATACAACGTTACTCACTGACCTTTAAACATCCCATTCGTAGACAACCTAACACAACAACTTTACAAAAGATTAACCATAATACACTAGGCACACACAACAATCTAAACAACACCAACATGGTGATCCATCCAGACGTTTGAAACTCCATTGGTCAAGAGACGTCTTATTAGAAAAAGAGGAGTAACCTACCCAGGAAGCCTGCATTGGCCACTTCCTTCAAGCTAAGGGTAGCATAGCTGGGGACTCCGCATGGGAGTCTATTACGCCTAATCACTTTGCTTTTCCCTTCCTTATTACTTTTATTTAAAATTCATTATTATTGATTTATATGAGCCATATCAGTTTTATATCAGTAATGGAAAAATGATACCGATATATAAGCAATTGTTTCTGTATACTGATGTTCCTGATAGCGAATTTTGAGAATTAAATTCCTGAATGAAATATAAGAGTGGCGCTAAACGTTAACAAAAGTAAAGATTTGAGCAGAGTTCTCTCAAGCTAAAATCAAATAAAATTCAT
The DNA here is from genome assembly GCA_011037195.1 of Triatoma infestans. Taxonomy (NCBI): domain Eukaryota; kingdom Metazoa; phylum Arthropoda; class Insecta; order Hemiptera; family Reduviidae; genus Triatoma; species Triatoma infestans. The sequence goes on from JAAEAF010003541.1 coordinate 54,472, forward strand.
TCATTCTGTACATTCAGTATCAGAGATATTTTCCATGATAGCCTGCTTCTTTTTGTGGTAATTCACCGATTTGTGGCGTTCGCCCATCATCATCATCAGGATGCTTTTGTCAAACAGTATGATAACTTGTTGCAATATGACACTTGTTTTTAGTTGATTTACAAATTTTTTAGCAAATATAGACGTCTAGACACGTTTGCATAGATATCTAATCTATAATTAATATTCAAGAATGAATATCATTTCATTACCAAAATCAAATAATCAATAATTTTAATACATTAAATTAGCACTAAATTTTAGCTCTCCTGATTTCGGGAAATATATATAAATATAATAATTTAATTGACCCTGATACCAAAGGTACGCTAAATTATAATTACTTATAAACAATATAATATTAATCCTTCACAGTACTATCAACTATAATGTTATAATAATTATTTCAATAAAATATAATAAAAACAAAGTTATTTCTACTGTTTGACAAAAGCATCCTGTTGATGGGAGAATGCCCGAAACCGGTCTAATAATATAAATTTATTAAAGAAAACATGAAATGTTATTGGTGTGATGTGATGTAGTTCATAGTAGTTTGTGTAGCACGAGCGGTTTTGTAAAGGGCTTGTGTGTATGTTTAAAGAATGAGAAGTATTAGTAAATAAGCAAGAGATCACCACTGTTTTTGAAATAAATATATTATTCTCTAAGCAAATTTAAATACTTTACAATATTCACAACTATGTGCTCATTTTATTAAATCAATTGTTTATCTAGAATAAAGGCAAATCACTATCACTGGCATTGAGTTTAAGAGAGCGATTCCTGAAGCAAGTATTCTGGCTTGAATGTCTAGCTCAGACTGTCTTGAAGGAATGTCTTTTAATTGTTCGTTCAAATCTTCCCCTGTGAGAAGAAGGGGTAGACAATGCTAACAAGGTTCATGAACTCTTCCTGTAACTGTACTCTTTTACCTGCGTGTACCCTTTTTTGCTAACGAGCTTGCATTTTTCTTTCATATCATAATATTCTTTAAATAAAATAGATATAATTTCTTGCGTCCATGACAACATAAGTACATTTTCATTTTATATTAAACATGGACAGGAAATGCTTTTTTTTTTCTTTTTTTTTCCTTTTTGCATTATAACTCATATATTATATTCATGATATTTATAACTTTAAGGACTTGACGGAAACTCGAATCCAGTAGCCAATCTAGTACGACTAGCCAGTACAAAACGCAGGCAACAACGAAATTAGTTAAACGGCGCATAAATGGTTACAAAATAAATAAAACAAATCTGGTATGAAATTCCTACACGATTTTCTCTTACGGCAAATATCACAATTTTAATTAACACAAATTTTCTCTTAAAGTGGAATTTTTAATAAACCTATATTTGGTCATAAATATCTAGGTGAGGGAAAGCATTATACACGTTGGTTTTACGATCAGGTAGTTAATGTGGTTATACAGTAAACCGCATGACGACAGTGTTTCCATGTCCAGCCGTACCATATAAAGGTTTTATGTTTTAGTTACACCAAAAAATCCAATTAAATTAAATTTGTCGTCCTATAGAAAGGTTCAAATAAAATGTGATAGGCTGATTTGTATTTATGCAATTAGCATTCCAAGTTTAAAGAAAATATTTGGAGAAATCGTTTTCGAAATAATTCCAAAAAAAAAAAAAAACTAAATAACCAATTCTGAAAAGTCCAACTTAACGATTAGTCTTGAATTTGGAATTCTACCATCGCTTTTAAAAAATTTGTATGGGATGCTAAAATCATTCATAATACTGGAAGTGGTATTTTAAAGTGGAAAAGCTTCCACAGAAAATTCAACAAAATCAATTTACCTTAACAAAAAAATCTGGTGTGAAACACTCACACAACTGTCCAGTAAAAGCGCACTTCCGGTTTACTAATTTTTTTTGAAACTCGGAATTTTGGCCATATATTTATTTCTACTTATTAATTTTGTTTGGATGATAGAATTTTTATAATCAACTGTGATAGCACTTTAGAGAACAACAACCACCCCCACCCCCCCCGCTATAACTGCCCTTAAATGAATTTTCCCAGAGAAATGTTTCTCAAATAAAAGTTGTAGCTCTTTGTATGTGTAGTTGATGTACCAAGTTTGAAGAAAATCGTCGGTGTCATTTTTTAGAAAATCGCAAAAAAAAAGTATTTAAAAAAAACAAAAAAAAAACTAGTAATAAAGTGGTACTTCCGGTAGTGGAATTTTGGCAGACAACGTATTGTCGGATCCCATGTTGATATCTAAACGGAATATCAAGTTTGAACTTTCTACGATTTTCCGTTTTTGAGCTAAGCTGTTCACATACATACACATACACATACACACACACACACACACACACACACACACACACACACACACACACAGAAAATAAAAAACAAATTAAATATATATATATATATATACTCGTATATAATATATTAAAAGAAAATAATGAAAATAACAATAAAAATTAAATACTAAACAAATAAAAAAGAGTAGTTAATATTGTATCTATAATAGTTATTGTTTTAAATCAAGTTAATTAATGTGAATTTCCTTCATTAGTTTGTGTTGTCGTATATCCGCACTTTAATATTTTGTACTATTTTTACATAAGTGTAAATAATTCTAAATGTTTTCATGTTCACAATATGTAATTTTGTCCGCATAAATATGTATTTTAGTTTAAATGTAAGCTGTAATGTGCATTTTATACATGTAATAATATGTTGTAAATTTCACGTAGTGCTCAAATGAGTGGAGCATGATGGTATTAAAAAAAACAAAAAAAAAAAAAAACACACGGAGAGACAGACAGACAGACACACAAACGCACACACATAGACCATTTGCTAAAAACCACTTTTTTTGGACTCAGGGGACCTCAAAACGGATATTTCCGGTGAAAACTCGATATCGAAAATTTGACACGATTACAATACTTCCTCTTACTAGGAGTAAGAGAAAGTAAAAATGTTTTTCACATAAAAGTAATAAGCATTTAAATGTTTAGTTACTATGCAAAGTTTAAAGAAAATCTTCGAATTGTTTTATTTATTTGTTTGATTTGCCGTCATCATGCAATACGTTAGAAATTTGTTAAACTTTCGAATAGGCAAAAAATTTTACAGCATTTTGTATGAAATCATGAAAAATTCAAATTTCAGAAAGAAAATCATATTTCCAGTTCGTTGATTTGATAAACAAAAAAAAAACTTCATATCAGATATCGAATCGAAATTAACTGTATCTCTTGAACAACTTTCCTCCTAATAACTTGTGTAGGGGTAGTGAACCCCTACCACTCATCCACACTAGCGAGTGAACCCCCACCATCAGAGAGAAAGAGCCCCTCTCGAGAGAGAGGAGAGGAGAGGCCAGTTGGATATATATACGAGAGACAGAGTCAAAAAAAGGAATTCTGTTCACAGTCTCACACTTGAATTGTACACATCGTTTAGCCACGTCAGTCAGTCTGTTCTGTTCTTGTAGTGTTAAGTATACAGTCCTTGGCAGTCAGTCATATGCATATATATCAATTATAGATATCTTATACCGATATTAAGGTGTTGTTTATCTATCAACATCCACAACCAACATCTCCTCCCACAACTATTACACTTGTTAGTATTTTTACTTTCGCTTACTCCTAGTTTTTTTTTAAATTTAAGGCGCGTCAACATCTATGGTCATTGGCGCCCGGAGCATTCTAAGTGCAATGCCGGCCTCCAGACAGTGTTCTCTCGTTACAGACAATACTGTTCATCACCGGACAGTGAGCTCTAGAGGTTCCTAAGATGCAAAAATCTAAGATATCACATCTGGGGACTCGATCCCGGGACCTCCGCATGGGAGGTTATTCCAAATTACGCTAACCACTAAGCTATTATTCCCTTCCTTATCACTTTAATTTATAACTTATTTAAAATTTATTATTATTGTTTTAATATGTGTGGCCATATCAGTTTTATATCGGTAGTGGAAAATGATACTGATACATGTGCACTCGTTACTGTATACTGATGTTCCTGATAGCGAATTTGGAAGAGCATTTTGAGAATTAAACACCTGAATGAAATGAAAGAATGGCGCTAAAGTGAACAAAGTAAAGATCTGCATAGGGTTTGGACATAGGAATCAATCCGAATAGAATGTAAAGGGATTCATGTTCAGACTAAGAATGTGAGTAGACTAGTCCGTAGGATACACTAAAAAATTTGTGGAAAATGAAATGGACAAAATGATATAGAAAGAAATTATTCAAAAATAAATTTATCTTTGGCTTTAAATGTGGGTCCTAACTGAGCCTCACGGGGTCTGAAAGTTCAACGTCAACATATCCAGTTTCAAGAGGCTCTAAACTACTTCGAAACACTATGGAAACCTCCGACAACCTTCTCTACTTTTTCTAGAACTCTTGTGCTTTCCAGCATCGAGTTTTAGGTAACTTAACCATTTTAAGGATTAGACATAATCATTATTTTGTGATATTCTTCTAAGAGATGAGACCTCTTTTGTGTTAATCACTGGATATACACCACATTGTTAATGGTCTCCTCTTTTCCAATTTAGCGTCCATTCTCCTCTTTTTATTCTTCTTCTGCAGGGCATGTTTCAGTCAACTTCATTTCAAAGGATTGAATTTCCATGCTGATCCTTATTTAATTCATTCATTATTATTTCATCACGCTTAATTTTTCTGTCTACGCGTTAGAGGAAATCTCACTTCGGCATTTGCAACTCAATTTCCACGTTGCCCCCGACAGAGTCCAAGATTCCGTATTTACATTTGTTAGTCAATCCTACGGACTAGTCTACTCACACTCTTAAGTGTGATCATAAATGCCTTTGCATTCTATTTGGATTGATTTCCATGTCCAAACTTAATTTATGTTCACGTTTAGCGCCACTCCTTCATTTCATTCAAGGAATTTAATTCTCAAATTGCTATTCCAAATTCAGTATCAGTATATAAGAAACGAGTGCGTATATATCGGTATCTTTTTCCAAACATCATTATATTACCTGTGGATGTTCTTCTTTTGCGAACTTATAATTCATCATTATATTAGCTGTGGATGTTCTTCTTTTGCGAACTTATAATTCATCATTATATTAGCTGTGGATGTTCTTCTTTTGCGAACTTATAATTCATCATTATATTACTGTGGATGTTCTTCTTTTGCGAACTTATAATTCATCATTATATTAACTGTGGATGTTCTTCTTTTGCGAACTTATAATTCATCATTATATTAGCTGTGGATGTTCTTCTTTTGCGAACTTATAATTCATCATTATATTAGCTGTGGATGTTCTTCTTTTGCGAACTTATAATTCATCATTATATTAACTGTGGATGTTCTTCTTTTGCGAACTTATAATTACATACATTATGAAAGCAAAGGGCTTAGTGTCATCCTGCTTTACTCTTCTCAACCTAATTTGCTTTTTACCATAATTTGCATCGGCAGGGATTATATTAAAATAAATAAAACACACACACACACACACAAAATATTACAGAAAGTGGTTCTATTTATTATTAAATCCTTTTAATTATCGTCAAGTTTTTTTTTTGTGCCTCTCCTTAAACAAAAGTTATTTTAAATTTTTTAATTTTATTTAAAGAATGACATTAATTGGAAATAATAGAAATTCAAAACTATGACTCAGATTGTGGTTATATATAGATGAAGTAGAAGAAGAAAAGGATTCTACATAGATTCCAGTGTGTCGGTTTAGTCTGGGATTAATTTAGACTGCTTTATATATGCCTGTCAGTATATATATCGGCAGTAGTACTAGGTGGTCTACAGTCTATTTCTCTATATAATTCTAATGTTTCTCTATCTCTAGCAGTATTAAGAGTACACTATTTTATCTAGTCTTGGCAGGCCCATTTTAGTTATCTATCTTCTAGTTGTAAACAAAAAAAAATATTTTAAGCATTTAGGCAACTATAATCTGGACTAAGGAACGTTTTTTTGTTCTATTGCAATTTAAATACTTGTACACATAAAAATTGTATCAAAATTCGTAATTACATAATATACAGCTGTATATACATATATAAAAATCTATCCTAAATCAAGTCAATAAATTATTTTAAATAAAACTAGAAAATTTCAAATTTTCTTCCTACATCGCATTTTACTTTACTTGTCATTAATCTTATAAAGATGGTAGAACCATGGAATGGTATATAAGTGCGAAAGTCGTAATGTCACAACACCTTAGAAAACCTTATACCTTACGGTTCAAACAAATGTAAATAAGTGGAATGTGAAAACTTGAAAGCACACAAAAGTCTTGGACAAATTAAGATTCTTGATTCAAGAATACTAACTTGAGGCAACAGAAGCAAAACATCTTACAAGCATCACGTACAATTTAAAAAGAATGGGAGGAATCTAACCTTTCTTTTGAGGTAAACAGAATTTTCTCAAAAATACTTTCAAACAAAAGTGATGTCTGTGTATATATACATAGTATTGTTGCCTTTTTCTGATTTTAAGGAACAAGACACATTAACAAGCAGATGATTAACAATCGACAAATAAACTATTTATTTTAAAATTAACACACAGTTAATACAAAGACAAAAAGATTTCATTAAGCGATTTTCTTTATATGGCTGATAGAATCGTATAATAAAAAAAATAAAAAAATAAAAAAATCTGGTGTAAAACACATACACAACTTTCTCTATAACTATGATAGCACTTTAGAGAAAAACATTACCCCACCCTTCTCCCAAAACTGCTCTTAAGTGAACTTTCCCAGAGAAATGTTTCAAATAAAAGTTGTAGCTGTTTGCATGTGTAGTTGACATATCCAGTTTCAAGAAAATCGTCAGAGCTATTTTTGAGAAAATCGTTAAAAAAAGTAGAAAAACCTACTAGTAAAGTGGTACTTCCGGTTGAGGAATTTTGACAGATAATCTACTGTCGGATCTTATGGTGATAACTAAACGGAATATCAAGTTTGCACTTTTTACGATTTTTCATTTTTTGTTTTGTTCACATACACACCATTTTCTAAAAACCACTTTTTTTGGACTCAGAGGACCTCAAAACGGATATTTCCGGTGAAAACTCGATATCGATGATTTGACACGATAACAATACATCCTGTTACTAGGGAGTAAGAGAAAGTAATAACCCTTCAGAGGAAAGTATTACCCGACGCCTCCCCCAAAATCCTCCATAATGAATTTTTCCCGGCTCGTTGAAGCCGTTTTCGAGAAAATATCTAAAACAAAAATTGAAAAATCCTTTTCTCGATTTGCGAACAAAATTTATTGTCCAGTCCCATGCTAGCACTTAAACTAAATATCTAGTGTGAACTTACTGAGATTTTTACAATTTTGAGTTATGCTGACTAGATATACACACACACCACTTACTAAAAACCACTTTTTTGATCTCAGGAGACCTCAAAACGTGAATATACAGTAAAAAACTCGATATCGAAAATTTGTCACGATCGAGGAAGTAATATGTTAATAATTGGTGGATACAATTATATCACTAAGAACTGACTTCCATGGCTTTCTCGTGCACGCGTACATAAACGCACACATGCGCACACACAAAAAGCGTATTTGTGTTTCACAATGACATTTAAATATGTAATAATAAGAGATGTTACCTCATGATAATAGAGTACTACACAATTACTAGAACTAATGTTAGACTGGGGGGAAATGAGAGCTTTCCTCTAATTGTAAGCACATCTTGCAATGAATTCTCTCGCTCTGTAGCATATTCTTCTATAGCAAAATACACACAATTCTCACAGTTGAAAGATGTAACTTTTCTCACTATTTTTCCTCGCTGTCCGATATAATTCCTACCAATGATTACAAATATTTTCCTTGTAACGTAATATAATAATATAAGGAATAACTATAAATTATTACTATTTAATTAAAATTTATAATGATTTGTTTATAAGCAAAAAAAAAAATCTTATATAGTATAACTTAATATTTTATTTTACTATGGTAACTTTATCTTAAGTTGTAATGAAAATTTTGTTGTAATCTCCCAACACACCAATGAATATTCATTAAGATTATTACAGAGAATTTCTTCAAGAAAATGAATCTACTTTTTATTGTTTTTAATTACTTTTATTGTTCTAATGGAGAAGGTTGTAGGCTGCAATTGCACAACAAGCAAATGAGATGACATAAGATAATGTAACAGAAAATATATAAAACTAAAATAAAAGAGAAATAAATAAACACAATACTGCGGGGGAAAAAAAAAAAATTAAAAAAAATGACGCAACAGAATTAAATGAGGGCCAAAATAAATCGTTTAATAGACGATACCGAGATGTAGAGAATTTAAAGATCACTCTTCTTTTTTCATTAAGTGATGATTTTACTAAGGTGATTGCGAGACCATCGATGCTTTAGACTTTAGCCTTTGGGAAGGATTACTATTGAAGTGTTGTCTGGTTATAAGTTGCGAAACAATGGGGTTGTAATGATGGGAAAGTTTGGAATGAAATTTAATATGTATCATTAATTTCGTTGCTGACGTAAATCGGAGCATCGACTATTGTGCGAAGGTATTTTTGTCTGGAGCGATTGGAACTTGCTCAAACCAAGATGAAACCAAGTTTAAGCTTCTTGCGACTTTTCGTTTTTGAGATATTCTGTGTAAAAACACCCTAAAGTTAGTGTATATTGGTTAAAGTTGGTGACTCACTCATATTCTTCAAAGTTAAATTGTAGACTGACGTGTAACTCTTTAAATTAAAGTTTTGTGACCCACCATAAGCCCCACGGATATATTAGAATTTCTCTTCAGCAAGAGACAGCTTCTAGGTGAGAGTTAAGCTGTCGCAGTGGAAGCCCATAACGTCAAAACACTGTAGTGGGCTTTTATGACTGGTGGACGAGCGCTTGGAGGGCGGTAGTGGCACCTTGATGCGGTCGCTATTAGCACTATTGGGCCTAGCTTTTTTTTTTGTGGCGAATTCGCTGGGCTATTGATTCCATTACAGAAGTCAATTTATATTTAACCAAGTGTGTTAAAGTTTAACAAAAATACACCTTAATAAAATTTAATTACACTGGTGAACAGATGTAAATGAAAGAAATGTGGAGGATGTTTACCTTAGTATTTATTACTACTATAATATTTACCAACATCTCTTATCTAATAACAACCCAGCAAATACTTACTTCTTACTTAAATAAAATAAATTTTTACTGATAACACCTTTTATTACAATAGCCAAATGATAATACAATAGACAAATGATGATTTCACTTTGCAAATAAAGTATATTTAAGAACAGGAATTAAATATAAAGTAAATATTCATTTTTTTTAAACTTCGCTCCAAGTTTGCAGAATTACTAAATCTAAACAATGGGAATTTCCATTGTTAGAAGATAACATATTTCCTTTTTCACAATTCTCTAGTAATTATAAAGTCTGTCTGGGGATAAAAGTGAATATCTTTTATCTGCAAACTTTGAATACAATATAATATTTGTTTACATTCTAAATCATTTATGAGAGAGAAATGTACATAAAGAATAAATTACGAAAGAATTTTTTCATTTTATTTCTTTTTTTAATTTTACATTCGTAGAAATTATCTGCATTCAGTAAAAAATATTAGTTAAATAGTGATATAATTAATAAATTACAATAAACAAAAAAACCTTGTGACCAATCGTGACACGACTTTATCTTACTGCAACTTTCTGCATACTGCATGGGAAGGGATTTAGATTAGTGGTAGCGCATTGGACTAGCAATACCCTAGAGGTCCGGGTCCAACAGTGCTGCCTTTAGATTTTCTATTCCTAGGAACCTCTATAGCTCACAGCTGTCCGGTGATGGACAATGTAACGAGGTTGTCCACGGGCCGAAGTAGACAGGCATCTATACGTAAAGAAGTCCACTTTTGTAGTGTTTGTGTGAACCCATATTGCTTGGGTTGTATGGAAATTAAATTCACAGCCTTTAGTCGGATGAGGTCTGTGGAAGAACTCAAACTTTGTCCAACTTAGTTTGTTGTGTTTGGTTCCGCAGAGCTGGAAAGCATCAGAGATATTTTCCGTGTCAGCCGTTTCTTTTTGCGGTCATCTTTTTGAGTTCGCCTATCATCAGGATCCTTTTTGTCAAACAATGTGATAACATTGACTTGCTCAGAGCAAATTTAGTTGACACACTGGTTTTTAAAAATGTTTTTTGTTAGGACCTAAGTAGGTTAAGAGAAATGTTGGTACCTGAGTGGGAAAACAACACATGTTTCGGCCTTTAAAAGGGCATATTGTTCCCTTTAAAAATGGAAACATCCAATAAGTGGGAATGTGTAACTTAGACTAGTTTTTTGAGGGAGATTTAATTTGATAATTAATTATCCATATTATCTAGACAGAGTGTTATTTCGCTGTGTTATAAATAAATAAATAAGATAGTATGGATAATTAATTATGTTGTAAATTACCTTCAAAAAATGTAGTTTATGTAATACATCCCCACTTGTTGGATGTTTCCATTTTTTAAGGGAACAATATGCCCTTTTAAAGACCGAAACAAGTGTTTTCCCACTCAGCTAACAACATACTTCCTAACCTAGTTAGGTCCTAACAGAAACATTTTAAAACCAGCGTATCAACTAAATTTGCTCGTATAAGTCTATGTTATCACACTGTTTGACAAAAAGCATCCTGATGATGCATGCAAATTTTAAATTAAATTCGGCCTAAGCATAACTGTTTTGAACATGCTGCACTATTATCAAATTTCCATGTTATTGATTACAGAGTGTATATGAAAGTAAACTGATTATATAAAGTTAATGTAAATGAAAGTAAAAATTACATTTTGAACCGGATCGATTCAAATCAACGAATGTGTGGATTAACGAATATGTGGATTGGTTCAAACTATTCAAGCAGGCAGTAAGGGTTGCTTGCATCATCGAATCTGCAGTTGGTTTTTAAATATAATTATATCGAAATAAAACAAATTATTTATGTTAGCAATGCGATTGTTCTAAAAAGTTTTTAAAATTGCCTCCCCCCCCCCAACATATAAAAGCATTCATCTGAAAAAGGTGGTGCAATCAAGCACAGCTTTCCAGTGGGTTCAATCTCCACTATTACTACTAGCACTGCATGACAATTCTCTACAATATTCTCTTACACCATTTATCACATCTGTTAAAATGAAATTAGAGCTCTATATACGTAAATAAATATGTATGTAGATTATGCAGCATCAGCAACACAAATAGCAGGAATGTAGTGGGGGGTTGAAATCTATGTCCGACTACAATAACATCACCATCACCACCACCAACAACAACAACAACCATAACTACTGAACCCACTGGACAGGGAGAGTACGTTGTTGTTCGGTGACGAGATCCTATACTCAACCCACCACCTAGTCCCAGTTACACTGCATAACAGTGAGCCGAACTCTGGCATACAGCCAGACGGTTATGTTTAAACCGTGCCGCCGTCCACAGAAAGCTAATAATAATCAAACTTATGTTTATCTTTTTCAAATGAGACCATTAGTAGTGGATCTGCACTCACTGGTACGTGTATGTCAATGTGGATGTTCATAGCCGAACGAGGCCATAAGGTATATGGCATTGAAAATCCTATCAGACCTTGTTCATATCCAAATCACCATACTATACTACTAATAATGTTGACCCAACGTTTTTGGAAAATAAAAGCCAGACATTTAGATTATAGTTGGCGACAGTTTTGCTGGTATATGATCATCACCAATTTGCATATAAAATTACAAATGTTTGTATGGCATATTACTCATCTGGTAGTAATAATAGTTCAATAAATAACGATATTATTTTCTCCTCTGTCTCTTTCAATGAATACACCATAACTACAGTAAATAATCTGATGTGAAACACTCACACAACTTTCTCTTACTTAAGTTTTCAGAATTGTAATCGACAAACTTTATAGTTAGTAAACCAAATTCGCCGGTGAAATTCGTCGGTGTTTTTATAGAGAAAAATCGCGAAAACTGAACAATGCGAAAAACGCACTTCCGGTTTTGCTTATTTTCTTGAAACTACGTAATTTTGGCAATCTATTTATTTCTAATTAATTGTCTAGCTGGTAGAATTATATAATCAACTTAGACAGCACTTTAGAGACAAACATGACCTAAAAGAACGCTTAAAATGAGTTTATCCGGATAATTGTTTCAAATAAAAGTTAAACTTTTTTATGTAGTTCACATATTCAATTTAAAAAAAAATCGTTGAAGCCGTTTTAGAAAAAATAAGAGAACATTGAAAAAATACTTTTCAGTAAATAAAAAAACACATTTCCGGTCATCTGATTTTCTTCAAACTCGCAATTTCAATAACATACTATAATGGGTATGAGAAGCCTGCGAATTGGGTTTATAAGAAGAAATAAACTGGAAATAATGTTGAACATTGTATAATGAGAAAATAACACAAACTGCCCCAGGACTTTTCACGTATATAGAGATTAGTAGCGAGAGATTTAGAGAGAGAGAGAGTATTTGGTTGCTGACGCGTTGTAACTGCTGTATAAACTGTTCTAAAGACTGTACCCTTGTAGAGCTAGTGCTGCTGTATTTTTAAACAGAGTCTCCCACTCTAGTCTGGCCTTATATAGCGAGTGAGGCTCTCAATTTGTGTGAGTGTGTGTCTCTCTCTCTACTTTATATCCCTCTCTTCGGATCCTATTACACATACTTAATTGTAATTAATATTATTTAAAAATAATATACAAAAAATAATTACTTGTTAAAAGCCTCAAATGCAAAATGTCATCTTTTATATAAAAAACTTAACCTCTCATGAGGTGAAAACACATATTTTAGTGACAATCATGACACAGATGTAATTAGTGTTATTTTTAAAGCAACAGCAGAAGCTCTAAATTTAAATTATAAACCGTGGGATCTAAAAGAACCCTTAGGCTGTTCCCATTTGTGTTCACTGTGCTATTTGAAAGCAATAGAAAATTGCTTTCATTTTTTAACAAAATGCCCAATTTTAAAGCCTTACCGTAAACAGTATTTTAATAAAGAATTCTTAACAGAGGAGGAATTGATTTCTGTATTAAATGGGCCTAATTGGCTGGCAATATATAAATATCTGTTATACGCCAAAAAATATAGAGATCTTTTGGTTCAAGAATTTAATTATTAAATTTGTTATTGAAGTATCACTCACATATCTATTTTATATTTGGCTAAAAGGCTTTAAAACCTATTAGTATTTAACTGTTAGAACGTTAAATATTATACCAATTAAATATAAATACACAAGTATTATAAAAATATAAATATATCAAATAAAAATTATGGAAAACAAAAATTGTCAACTCTGGCAGACGGAGAGTAAAATCCATTGCCATGTTTTGTGTATTAACTTTGTAAAAAACATATTTTCTTTAATAAATACACAATATTATTATTATTATATTATTATTATTATTATTATTATTATTATATTATTATTATTATTATGATTATTATTATTATTATTATTATTATTATTATTTAGATAATAGAATAGTGTAAAAAACTGAAATAGTCCTTTAGAGGCAACCTAACCCCATCCCCTCCCCCCAAAATGCCCTTAAATGAATTTTTTCCGAAAAAAGGTTTCAAATAAAAATGTAGATCTTTGTATGTGTAGTCGTTATACGAAGTTCCAAGAAAATCGTTGAAGTAATTTTCGAGAAAATCGTAAAAAAAGTGGAAAATACTATTCAGTAAAGTGGTACTCTCGGTTGAGGAGGAATTTTGACAGATAACGTACTGTCGGATCCCATGGTCATACCTAAATGGAATATCAAGTTTGAACTTTTTGCGAGTTTTCGTTTTTGAGTTATGGTGTTCACATACATCATACATACACACACACCTTTTTCTAAAAATCACTTTTTTTTGGACTCAGTGGACCTCAAAACGAATATTTCCGGTGTAAACTGGATATCGAAAATTTGACACGATTACAATACTTCCTGCTTAATATATATAGTAGAGTAAGAGAAAGTAAAAATCTAATGTGAAACTCTTTACGACTTTCTCTTACTGCTTTTATTTACAATTCTATAAATAAAATAAATTTTATTTGAATGAGATGTTTGTGTACGGCAATGGCCAGAGGAGTTTTTGAAGAAAAAAAATTTCTCTGTTGCTCTACGTTTCGGGTACCATTGGTACCCTTCTTCACGAGCTCTTTAGGGTGGAGAGGGCTGAACGTTGAGAACGTTGAGACTGAAGTCACTTCAGTTGACTTCCAGTCAACGCTCACTCCTCTTCTACCCTAGATAGATAGATAGATTCTAACGGGGGAATTGGCTCTTCAGCCTACGCGGTGGCGGGGCACCGCGACACCCCAAGGATCTATTGTGGAACCCCCGAGTTGGAGACCCTCTCCCTACCCTGTCCTTAACCGGACTGTGGAATTGGGGGGGGCTCCAAGGTGGTCAATCAGAGCACCTGCCATCAGAGCACCCTCTCGAGTCCTGCTTGCCTTAAAAGACTTAATAGGTCCGAGAGAGGGCCCTGGCTGAGGCTTGTTGGCACCAGCTTCTCTTTACCAAAGAGGCGGTACCTTAGCCAGACCAGCCCCTCGCACTGACATACCACGTGCAGTGCCGTCTCCTCTTCCTCCTGACAAAACCTACACAGGCTATCCGTTGCCAGGCCCATGCGATGCATGTGCTTATTTAATCTCCAATGGCCAGTGAGACCGCCAACTGCTATCCTTATGGCTACCCGGCCTAGTTGGAGTATTTCCGAAGTTAGCTTGGGCGAGTGGCTATGGATAAACGTTTTCGCCTGCCTCTGGTCTTGAGTTTTGATCCACTATTCCCTTGATCGGTCCTGCATCCATAGCTTAATGGATGACTCCTGAGGCATCTTGATACACCACCCGATAAGTGCTCTCATTGAACCCTCCCGGGCCAGGCGATCCGCCGCCTCATTGCCTTTGTAACCCGAGTGCCCTGGTACCCAAACCAGGAAGACCTTATTACGGCTACTAATTTCCCTGAGGGCACCTAGGCAGTCCCACACCAGCCTTGAGCTGATCTCCCATGAGTCGATTGCCCGCAGAGCAGCCTGGCTATCCGAATAAATGACGACTCTGGAGTTATACACTCCCCGTCTTCTTATTTCGGCGGCGCAGATAATAATCGCGACTAGCTCCGCCTGAAAGACCGTAGCTAGCCTTCCCAGGCTCACCGAGATATTACATCTCGGATGAGCCCCGTACACGCCGGCTCCCACTCCGTCACCCATCTTGGACCCGTCCGTGTACCACATAGATTCGCCTGTAATTGGCGGCCCATTCTTCCATGCCCCTCTGTCTAATATCAAGACTTTAAAGGGTTTTTGGAAGTCATACCTAGGAGTCATTATGTCCGTAGGCAGGCCCAAAATCGGGTCCGCCTCCAGCTCCTCGCATAGGTCTTGGTACTTCCCAGTATGCCTGGGATAAATGGGCGCTTGTCCCTATTGTAGTCGTGCCACAACTGCTCTTGCAACGCCTTGGACATAAATATGGAGTGGTGGAAGGTTCTTCTACCCTAAAGAGCTCCCCAATGGTATCCGAAATGTAGAGCAACAGAGAAATTTTGTGTCTATAAAAACTCCTCTGGCCATTGCCGTACAAACATATCATTGTAACTTTAAAGCCTGACGATTTGATTACCATTTTAAATTTTATTTGGATTAGGTACTTATGTTCGTATTTTATGGATTAACCATGCCTGGGATTGTCTCCCCTTCCTCAAACTTTTTTCCAGGACATATGATTAATTTGTTACTCTGTACCGTAAAAGAAAAAAAAACTAGTTATCAATGTTACCTCGGTAGATTTTTATTTCACATAAAAGTAATAAGCCTATAGAAAAAGTAAGAATGTGACAAAATTTAAATAAAATTGTTTGAATAATTTGTTTTTCTAACTATAAAGTCGATTTTCTGCTAACAGATGACTGTGAAACCTTTGAATCAGAGAAAAAAAACAGCTTTTCAAAAAATATAAATAAATGCATCAGATATTTCTTACAGATCTATACAATGGAAACTTTTGTCTTTTTTTTCTATGCTTTGGTTATTTATACAGATATAATCAAATAAATAATATTTGAGAAAATTAATAACCTCGCTTTGGTTATTTATACAGATATAATCAAATAAATAATATTTGAGAAAATTAATAACTTCGCTTTGGTTATTTATACAGATATAATCAAATAAATAATATTTGAGAAAATTAATAACCTCGCTTTGGTTATTTATACAGATATAATCAAATAAATAATATTTGAGAAAATTAATAACCTCGCTTGGTTCTATCAGATATAAAATCAACTAAAGAATATTTGAGAAATAATAACCTGCTTGGTCTATTTATACAGATATATCATAATAAATAATATTTGAGAAAATAATAACTTCGCTTTGGTTATTTATACAGATATAATCAAATAAATAATATTTGAGAAAATTAATAACCTCGCTTTGGTTATTTATACAGATATAATCAAATAAATAATATTTGAGAAAATTAATAACCTCGCTTTGGTTATTTATACAGATATAATCAAATAAATAATATTTGAGAAAATTAATAACCTCGCTTTGGTTATTTATACAGATATAATCAAATAAATAATATTTGAGAAAATTAATAACTTCGCTTTGGTTATTTATACAGATATAATCAAATAAATAATATTTGAGAAAATTAATAACCTCGCTTTGGTTATTTATACAGATATAATCAAATAAATAATATTTGAGAAAATTAATAACCTCGTAAAAATTAAATAATGTTATTGCACAACTAATTTATAAACGATCAAATTTTTAAAAAAAAAATAATAATAATAATGAGAGAAGACATTATATGGTTTATATGAAGTGATAAGATAAGAAAAGGGCTGACTGATGATGAGGGAACTACCCGCACATATATAACATACTGATGAATAAAAGATGTGGGAATATAATAATTTTAGAAAACGATACATCCCCTTTATAATATTATGTTCTTCCTATATAAAGAGGGCAAATCGAAAGTGTACAAAATGTTTATAAATGTTACAACTATCTTTTTATCAGTTTGTTCACATCACATAAATATGGTACTCTTATCAGTTCTAATATGTGACTTATAGAGTCATTCCTTCCCCCCCTTCTCAGAGATAAACAAAAAGCTTCTATGATCCTTAAAAGACATTAAATTATGCCTAGAAAAATTATGCCAGAGAATCCCTTTCAAAGATACGCACAACCCACCTTCTTTCTCCTTAGCTAAACAAAAGCTGCGCTAAGGAGGAATCACTGCCCTAGTTACAGGGCATTGCCTTTTATGGAAGTACCTATATAATATGGGTAGATACATCTCTCTACAAATCCTCTCTGTAGGAAATATGGCCAGAAAGATGAGACACCATTTCATCGGTTCTAATATCAGTTCTAATATGTGACTTATAGAGTCATTCCTCCCCCCCCCCTTCTCTGAGATAAACAGAAAGCTTCTATGATCCTTAAAAGACATTAAATTATGTCTAGAAAAATTATGCTAGAGAATCCCTTTCAAAGATACGCACAACCTATCTTCTTTCTTCTTAGCTAAACAAAAGCTGCGCTAAGGAGGAATCATGTTTTCGTGTAAGAAATATCTGATGCATTTATTTATATTTTTTGAAAAGCTGTTTTTTTCTCTGCTTCAAAGATTTCACAGTCATCTATTAGCAGAAAATCGACTTTATAGTTAGAATAACACAATTGTAATCGTGTTAAATTTTCGATATTGAATTTTCACCGGAAATATATCCCGATTTTGTTGAGGTCCCACGAGTCCAAAAAAAGTGGTTTTTTTTTTTTAGCAAATCGTCTGTGTGTGTGTGTGTGTGTGTGTGTGTGTGTTGTATGCGAACAGCATAGCTCAAAAACGAAAAATTGTAGAAAGTTCGAACTTAATATTCCGTTTAGTTATCACCATGGAATCCGACAGTGGGTCATCTGTCAAAATTCCTCAACCGGAAGTACCACTTTACTAGTTGTTTTTCTTTTTTTTAGTTTTTGCGATTTTCTCAAAAATGGCTCCCACGATTTTCTTCAAACTGTTATAACAACTACTACTTTTATTTGAAACACTTCTTCGGGAAAATTCATTTAAGGGCACTTCTGGGGGGGAGAGCTGGGGGGTTAGGTTATCATCTAAAGTGCTATTTCAGTTTATTAGACAATTCTGCCATCTAAATAATGTTAATTAGAATGGAATATGTTATTGAAATTCCGAGTTTGAAAAAATCGGATAACCGGAAGTGCGTTTACTTTACCAGTTTACTAAAATGATTTTTTCACTTTTTCACGATTTTCTCAAAAATTGCCCCGTCAAATTTTCTTGAAACTTCTTATATAAACTAAACATGCAAAGATCTACAACTTTTATTTAAAACATTTCTCTGGGAGAAAAATTCATTTAAAGGCACTTTTAGGGAAGGGGTTGGGTTACAGCTTTTCCTCTAAAGTGCTATATCATAGTTGATTATACAATTCTATCATCCAAATAAAATTAATTAGAAATAAATAGATTGCTAAAATTCTGAGTTTCAAGAAAATTAATGAACCGGAAGTGCGCGTTTACTGATCAGTTTTCAGTTTACGACGAATTTCATTAAATTTGGTAAACAAATTATAAAATTTGTCAATTATAAGTTTGTGGGCTGGAGTAAGAGAAAGTTGTGTGAGTGTTTCACACCAGATTTTTTTCAATTAGGTAGAGCTGATGTGAATTGTGTTACTTAGGGGGAAGAGCACAGTCTATTAATAGTCTAAGTGCTGAACTTCCTAGGATGGCTCCGAGTAATCTACATTAGATTAGATTACTGCTTTCTTATAAAAAAAAAAAAAATTCTCAACTCTAGCTTCTCCTATTGGTTATAAAATTGAAGACAAATAAATATCAGAGACATTTTCCGTGGAAGCCTGCTTCATTTTGTGGTGCACGACCGGTTTCGGGCACGTCGCCATCTCAGATGCGCCTTTTCAGACAGTGTGCCAACAACAGACTCGTACAGAGACTCTAGTTTCGCACAATAACTTTGTGGCAAAACTGTGTGAAACTGGGTGAGTTATGTGGTGAAAACTAAGTCTCGTACGAGTCCATGTGTTGGCACACTGTCTGAAAAGCGGGATCCTGAAGATGCGGCCGGAACTGCCCGAAACGGTCGATGACCACAAAATGAAGAGAGTTCACGGAAAATGTCTCTGATGCTTTCCAGCTCTGCGGAACCAACCACCACACAAATAAATATTTTCGTAGAAATTATGTTTGACTTAAATCTATGTAAACTTACAGTAAAAGCAAGTCTAATGAGTGTTTCACACCAGATTTTTTTTATTTACTTTACCGCTTTTATTGGTAAAAGTAAGTATTGAAATCGTGTACCAATTTTCGAAATTACGTCTAGTAATTTCACTGGAAATACGTCAAGAAGTCTCCTAAGTCAGAAAAAAGTGTTACTAGTGGCACTACACAAGGGTTCCGAGCTAATTAGCTCCCATCTTGCACACATGCTTCCTGAACATGCTCTGATCCGTAAGTAACACCGTGGCCAGAGAAATCTGGTTCCTTTCTCAGGGTAAGACTCATTTTAGTCCTTTCTTTGCACAGTTTTGCCACCATCCTTTTACTGTGTGTAACCCCTGGTCTAACACCCCACAGCACCTTGCTGTTTGCTTCGGAGCCAACCTTCAATAGCTGCACGGACTGTTCCACTATATTTCCAGGACAGGCTCTGCACCACAAAACAAAGTATAACTTCCACTAATGGCAGTTAAAGAGAATAAAATGAAAATTTTTGTTCAACCACTACTAAAAATAATGATAACTATAGAAGATAAGGTGTTACCATTGAGAAAGTATTGTAACAATAAGAACAGAGGGTTTGGTAAGTTGCACAGTACAAACTGATAAGGTAACCAGGACAACGGACAAATACTTCTCTCCGCCGGGATGTCCCCCACAGCTGAGTGTGTCCCTGGGGATAAAGTTGATCCGACCACTATATCCCTCCGGCCACACTTCCCACTCTACCTCATCCCTCCAATAAAAGGTGGATGAACATCCCCACCCCCTCCTTCACCCTATCTCACTCACTCTCTCCAAGACAATTCCCCCCCCCTCCACCTGCATGTTCATTCTCTTACGTCAATACTAAATACACGTTTTCTGCGCAATATTATTAAGTTTTATTTTTATTATAATATTTCCACTGATTATATATGCAGAAATTTTTTTGTAAATATATGAATAAATTACGTGAATTTGAAGGAAGTCGTTAGGCGGAAGTGTGACTTAATTTTTTTTGTTCTCGAAATGCCCCCAACGTTTTTATTTAAATCTGAAATGAGAGAGCGGACAAGTTGGGATCCATATTGCCATTTTGATCCCAAAAGCCAGCTGTAACCGTGACTAAGCAATTCTATAAGAGAGAAGTCAAAACAATGGAGGAAAAAATTGGAATCGGAGAAGCAATGGACCAGCCTAAAGGATTTATAAAAGGAACAAAACCAATTATTAGGAACAAAACCAATATGCATGCTACGACGGATGTTATCCAGCATTACTGACCCACCCACATTTATAAAAGGTATAAGACAGGGAGACGTGAAGTATCTTCTTCTCGCGTAGTGTAGAATACAATTGAAGATCCTGGTAGATGTACTGACTATACTGGCAATCATTTGCACAAAATATGCAGGACTTCTAGTCCTCTGTGTCAGACTTGTGATCATGAGGGGTGTTGGGACACGGTGCACCACTACGTAACTAAGTTAGTGTCCCCGTTTCGCCAATACTAGGTTTTGCATATTTTGTAGGGCAACACATTCGAGGGAATGCTTGGGGGAATCGGAGTTTAGGGTATCTTAGGACTGTCTGCTGGAGAAGTCTTTTGAGAAGTGGACTTTTTTGCTCCTTGGGAGGGCTAAGACTTTATACTGGCTTAGAGCCTGCGGCCACTCAATCATTAATATTAACAAATCGATTAATATTAATATAAAATTCAATCCAAGATATTTTTTTTATTTTTCATTATTTTTTATAAAATTAAAACAACCTTTCATTTTTTTTTTTTTGTTACACAAATAAATTCAAGTAGTTAATGCAAATTAGGGAATTTTTTTTATTATTATTTTAATACTAAAAATTGATCGTAAATTTCAATATCTTTTCTTTTACCATATACGAGATAAAAGCGCATAATGATTATGGAACTCGTGTCAGACGAGATCGTTGAACTTAAAGCTTAATGAAAATTAATATTTATATTTTAATAAACCGAAAAGAAAGGAAAATGTACTTTGTTTTGATGTTATGTTTAGAGTAAAAATAAAAATCATTTTTATAAAACATGTCTTTAGGAAATTAGAGTAATAACCATGTGTACGTTCTACTACTATATGCTACGTATCCAGTTTCTCATAAATATTTTATGCACCGTATAACTTTATTACAAGGCAAATCTTCCCCCCTTTATTTCCATATAATCATGTTTATTCTAGTCAACTCTTAAGCTAGTTATGATCTTTCAAATTTTTTCTTAATTTTTGGCCCAAAAAGAAGAATAGGCCCAACAGGCATTAGAAAGAAACTAAGACTTCTATTCCGCCAATATAAAAAACTCTATGGTGCAACAGCCCATGAAGGTTGCCAAGGCTTGCCAGACAGCGATTTGTATTGGAGGACGTGTAGTAAGCATGTCGCAGTTCCCACGCCATTTAGTCCTGGTCTACGCTACCTGGGGCGCTATTAACTGTAGCTTTCCAATTTTCATCACGATGCTGGCCAACACCGACTTTGCCCTCACGCTAATCGAAACCTGAATTCTCGCACGAAAAACGCGTACGCTAGCCACAAGACCAACACGCGAGGGCAATCCCATCAATATATTCTGGACACGTTACTTCAAATTAGAGCAAAATACTAAATGAATGTCAAATTTTTACTCGAAGATTTTTGATTTGTTTAATATTATCATGAAATATTTTCTGTGAAAGCCTGTGGTAATTTTTGTGGTTTTTATTTATTTATGTTTTTGAGAAAAAAAAAACGCGAAAGACTAAAAATCTGTGAATAATGTCCAATTCGGGTTAAGAGATTTTGAAAAAAACGTCTCGTCGAATACCATCCATAAAGATTGTTGTGGTTGATT